>CAKKXW010000019.1:105675-160518 GCA_920937365.1 Sphaerophoria rueppellii | reverse complement strand
TGATTGAATGTTCTTCAATTTAAAATGTTTAATAACTTAAATTTAAACAAAAATCGTAAATTTGTTTTCGGCAAAATAATTTTTTAAACAAATCTTGCAACAAACTCCATTCGTTTTGAATAGTAAAAAATATCTCGTTGTAGGTATTTGTTAAAATTCGTGTGAGAGTATGTGTAAATCTGTCTCCAAAAGGAGATTTCAGAGAAATCAATTCTTCAAGTAAAAAATTCAATACTTTTTCCAATGTAATTCATTTAAGGGAAACAAAAATTGCCACAGATCCGTGAAGAATCAATTTCTTGGCTCACTGTAAAATCCCATCAATTTTAATATTTTATCGCATTAGAGTTTTATGAAAAACGCCATTTGGTATCGTGTGAAATCTGTCATGCTACAGGACCACACATCTCGCTATTTATCCTGGTTTCTTATATTCTGATGATGGTCATTCAAATTCTTGTTTAAAAAGTCTTAATCGATTAGCTTCTATAAAACATTAAAGGGACCGACCCATAGAATCCGTCAGTGCGTCAGCGTTGACGATTTCAACTGACTGCACAATAGAATATACATTTTCTTATGAAACTCGTCCCATAAGCAACGCATGTGACGGATACGACGGATAGAGTCGTTCAACTTTCGACTTTTTGCGTCCGTTGATCCGTTGACAACTGAATTTGACGAACAGTCAATTCAATGTGTTCCCACAGCAACAAGAAAAAGCAATAAACTATCAAAATTATGTGCAAAAAAATAATTTTGACACGATTTTGATATTTTGATTTAATGTTTTTTGTTCAGATTTGCGGTTTTGGGATTTTGGATAATTTTTACACCAAACAAATGAGACTATCAAAGTTTACAACATATTCTATGGGACGGTTCCATCCGGTAAATACGTTGGCAGCAACGTAGGCATTAACGCTGACAGATTCTATGGGTCGGCCCCTTAATTCTGCAGATGTTGTTAAATTCTGGGATTCCAGTGGCTATCGAAATTCCAGTGCCAAGAGGAAGTTGTGGAATACGTTATTTTCCTTATTCCCATGACTGCTTTGGATTAAAATCTGAAGCGCAATCGCCTATTTTTTTATTACAATAAGTATAACATATTGTGTTAGCCTATACTTACCTTCCTTTTGGGTTTGGATTCCCAATACTTCTTTGGTTGTTGAACGAAGAAGAAGACGTTACGGTGTCTTGTTTTTGTAATCGAAGTTAATCAGTAGACTCTTCAGCGATGAGATGTGCAGTAAGATTTGAGATTCCTCAACTAATAACGAGGCTTAACTAAAGTTTCTGTACTTGTACTTTGATTGGAGAGCCTTTTCTTTTTGCTTTAATAACTGTATCACTCACATTGTGTCCTGACTCCCGAATCTGGCGTGCACGATTTTCTGCGACTGATCTATTTTTGCTTATTGTATACTGGAGAAACTGTTCGTGTCTTTTTTATCTCAATCTTCTGTTCATATATCGGGCTTCATTTCTTCATCAACTCCTTGAAGTATTGCAATTCCCTACAAGAATAGTTTGTGAAAAATCCATAGCGGACTTTATTAAAAAACATTGCATGAGCATCTTCTTTCTTCCATAGTGTTGATGACTGAAGCGTTTTTCACATCTGCGTGTTGACATGTTGATACTCCGGCCATTATTATTTTTATGTCAAGGGGAATTGTTCCAAAACCAAAAGGTATGTTCCGCAAACGGAAAAAACTGAATCCTATAAGTATCTGTCTATTCATAAGAAACAAATTTACTTTGTTAAAAATAATCTCTGGAAACTATTATTCAGGAAGCTTACGTTTTCTTACCCTGCGGCCACACGAGCAAGTTCTGGCTTGCCAGTAGGCTACATATATTATTTGTCAATTCTCTATCGGTGTACTTGGTGTGACGTAGGTGGCAAAAAACTTGCTAGTCAACTTGCCAGCAAGTTCACATATTTTTTCCATTTCAACGATTTTTACAAGCTTACCTGCTTTTATCATCCAATTTGGAATTTGAAAGATGTCGGCATTAAAAAAAGAAATAAAAATCCTCGCTTCAACTAATATTCTCATTTAATTTTCTTCATTTTGATACATCTGGCAAAACCTGTCAAATTACTTGCCCGTTTTACTTGCTCGTTTTACTGGCTTGAAAATTCGCAAGCCAGTTGACTGGCCAGTACTAAAGCCAGTACTAAAAGTTTGAATGTGTGAGAAAAACATTTGATTGTATGCCAACTTGCCAGCCAGAACTTGCTCGTGTGGCCGCCGGGTTACTCCTATTTTTTTTCTTGTGAAACTTGTTCGTCCTTGATTATTCAATAAAACATTGAATGCGTTCAAGCTTGGTTGAGAAATATAAATTGAGCGGGCCTTCCTCACTATTGATTTTTTTAATTGAAATGAGAATAAATATGTGCTGTGCCAAATTTCATTACAGCTGAACTTTTTCCTATGGCTTTGGTATTCCGCATTTTCGTTCAGAATTTTCTTAAAGTCCTTAAAGTTTTAAATGGAAAAAGAAACAAAATGTCCCGTTCAACCGAAATGAGAAATATAAAAACCAAACAACAAAGCAAAACATCAACTTGAAAGCAAAGCAACTTTATGACCACAGAGAAGTTTAAAACTTCTCACAGAAAAATAAGCAGAAAACTAATTTAACGCCATGACACAAACAAGTTGCATTTTCTCATTCCTCTCATTCATGATGGTCAAAGAACGACACCAACGCGACTGTTAGTAGTTCAACAAACGAAACCTGCAACGCAAAATCCTCTTCAGCCAACAAAACAGCTATAGCTGGTCCATGGTGATGGTATACACCATCAATGCTAAGGACACAAAGACAAGAGTGCAAAAATCTGCTGGTGCTCTACCCATGATCCCTAGCATTTGAGTGCCAAAAAGTAAAAAATAGACCAAAAAAGAAGATAGAACGGAAAATATAAGAAAGCAGCAAATATATGGCCGTTCATTAAAACAAGCTGAACAAAAATTATTTCGGAATGTCCTTTATTATAAATATAAGAGTGCAACTAAGCACATTCTTCCATATTCCATGCGCATACAGACACTAACTTATGTATGAATGTACATTTTGTATAAAGAGTGAATTTTTTGGAAGAGTTTCTTTATAAAAATGACAACGCAAGATTTGAACATGCAGTCATTGTGGAGAACAGCGTGGTTAACGAAAATTGCAGTGCGGCTATGTTTTTTTTTATTCTTAAATTTATTTTGTTTAGCTATTTTCGTTTACCGAAATTTCTCCTTGTCGTTTCTGCACAACGAACAGCAGCAGCAATGACACGAAGGAAAGGACACTAGTTTTGGTTATGTAGGGGTCAGAAGCAGAATTCAGAATTTCATTCCGTTTCGTCATGATTCGTGGCTTTTTGTCCTGGACTACTTTTGTATTTTCGTTTGTACAAAAAAAAAAAAAAAAAATAGACATAATGGCATGTTAGTTTTTTTTTTTTTTTAAGAAATCAACAAACATTTTTGTTTATCGGTTCAAGGATCCTGGAAAAATGCACATGCAGCTTACCTATTTTCTGGCAAAGTAAAATTTCATCATTTTATGGAAATGGTTGATTGTTTCGTTTTTTTTTTTTTTAATTTGTAATACAAAATTGCAACAAGGAATATCAAAGCTATTTGAATGCAATCAATTAAAGAAAAAGAGTAAAATCTAGTTGAAAATAATGATAACATAACTTTGTTAACTTGTTCTTTTAAAAATGTTGCATGTCGTTTTTGAATTGTCTTAATTCAAATCAAGGCCGTAGCCAGGGGGGGGTTTAAGGGGTTCAAACCCCCCCCCCGAAATTATTTCAAAATTCTTTTTATACTTTTCCGCATCAGTATGAAATTTGTACTCACTCTGTGCTACAGTGAAAAATAACTTTTGATGCGACTTAATGTGGTTGTTATGGTTGAGTAGGAACATCATATTAATGAAGAAAGGTATTGGTATAGTAGTGCATAAATATCATGTAGGTACTCAACCATACCAATAACCTAAACTAAGTCACATCAAAAGAAGTTACAATTTTTATTTTGTAGCACAGTTTAAATATTGATTATTTTCAAGATTTCTGATTTTGGCTTTAGCCGAAATTTTCGATGAATTAAGTAAGGTAACTCTGACAATTTTTAAATACAACCCCAAACGAAACAGCTCCAGGATGCCACGTAACTTTAGCTTGGATTCCACATGATATATAAACATTTGTACATACATACATCTAAACAACTCAAGAAAATTTAGTATACCTTGATAGGTATGTATATGTACCTATACCTACATGAAACAATTTGTTTAGTTTGATGTATTTTTATTTTCCTTCCTAATAAACAAATGGTTTCTTTGTATGCGTTTGTTTTCAAATTCTTTATTTCACTTCAATTAGTAGGTATAGCAGCATTTTACCCAGTTTATTGAATGCGTTTCTATTCTCTCGCAAAACCAATACCTAGGCAAAAAGCCAAAAAGCAACATAACCCAGTGGCAAATTTTCCAATTTTCACCAAGGAATCACCATGCGATTCACCAAGGAATGGAAGCTTCCCTCATGAATATGAAGGTGAATCATTAGGTGAAATTTACACAGGGCTGTCATTGGAGTTCACCAAGTGAATTTGTTGGTGAATATGAATCAGTGAAATCATTAAATAAAAGTATCCTGTGTTTTCATTTGTTCTCAAACTCCGATGAAATGTTAAATGATAGTTCATTGGTGAACTCATCCCTTTTTTGAAAGTTGAATTTTCCACTAAGTACTTTTTTCATGGCTGAAAAATATTATGAAAATGCAGCTGTGAAATCAAAAACCACCAAATGTAAATATCAAAACAAATTTATTAATTAATATTTCTGAAAAGAACACAATATTGTTTTAAATAATAATCTGGATCTTCTACTCTTTCTTTCAATTGTTTGCCGCTAAACGACTCCTTTTAAGTTGCTCCACACTCCAGATTCCAGAATACCTTTAAAAATGTTTAGATATTTAGTTTAATTTCATTTCTATATATATCGAAAATAAATACCTATTTACACTCATGTTTTCTCCTGTACTGTTTAATTATTATTATTTCACCTTTAAAAATAACTTACACTGATGTGAAGAATTCACATCAACTGTCTTTAACTAAGATTTCGATTGCACTGATTGAACATAGAAAAAAACATTTTTTTAATGATCACAGACAAAAATAGTGGAAAAAACAAAACCATTGCGTCGTTACCGGTCGTCGTCGCGTCGTCCTCGAGCAATAAAAGTTGAAAGTACATAATGTTTATGTACACGGATTCTTGCAGGTCATTTCCACCCTTAAAAGAAAATAAAAAACTATCAGCTGCGCTAGTAGCTAGACAATATTTTTGTTTCTTTTTTGTTCGTTTATTCTTCTTCTTATGAATACAACACACAGTGCTCAATGCCAATTGCGAACTCGTGAAGCTGTGCAGGACTTTTCCTTACTGAAATCACAACGTTTAGGTATGCGAAGAAACGAAAGCGTTAATAGAACAGAGAAATTGTACAGAGGAAAAAGGCCATTACTTTATTCCTATGAAATCATTTCTTTATTTTTCCTCTTAAAAGTGTGGAATGAATTCCTTGCTCTTTTCACCAAAATTTTTCACCAAGGATGAAATTTGCCACTGGGAAGCAACGCACTTCTAATTTTTTTCTTATTTTTACTCTCCCATACTTACACATTTCCAGTGCAAAATCACAAGCATAAGCAGAATGAAAAAAGTACCGTTACCGCTACGGCTACTGTGCCCTTAGAATAAGAAAAACACACTCGGTTTTGATAGTAAGTAATTATAAAGAAAACAAAAATTGGTGTATTATTGCTTTTGTTCACAGCAGTTTTTTAAATTTTGATTGAAAAATATTAAGCAATTCTGTAAGTAAGTATTTCATCTGGAAACAATTCATAAAAACTCAATCAGCACGTTTCCAGCATATTCAAAAACCAAAAAAGATTTGAATGAATTCAATCATGAGAGCCTTCCTAAATTTTAAATTTAACTGAAATCAGCTTTGTCATTAGCGAGAAATTCTGATGTTAAAATGCGGTTCTGTAGGAGCTCCCGTTTGAAGATAAATCATGCAAAACCCATTCTTACCAAAAGGTAGACTGTTTTATCTAAATCGTGAATGCTGTTTTTAGAATAATTAGGTTTTAATTAGCTTGCGAATCGGCCCATCCATTTGGGCTGCAGATTTGCGAAAAGGCAGAGGGACAAACAGAATTTTTCAACCCTTTTTTCTACTTCTCACCAATCTATAAAGTGCATACATAGATAGTATAGTATCATAATCCTAATTAAAATATTCGTGTTTGATCGATCTTCGGTTAAAACGGACTGTATCAATTTTTTTTATTACATCTACCATTTAAAAAGGTACACACTGATTGGTGTATTGGATATATATAACCCCCCCCGAAATAATTGTCTGGCTACGGCCTTGATTCAAATGGTCATCTAATTTTTTATGTGCTCGAAATTTAAGTGTAGTCAACACGAGATCTTTTTAATGTTGTGATTTGTTGAGAATCATGATAGGAGGTACATTGGCACATCGAATTTTTTTATTCGCTAAGCCAATTTCAACATATACAAAGATAGAAATGTTGCAAAAAAAAAATAAGTTCAAATGGTGGTGCTCTACGCATATTACCTCCTCTATTTTGAAATAATCGAAGAACACGGGTTGCACTACTCTGACTCCCATCATAACAATGAACTTATAACAGTAGGTATTTTTCTGAAGGAAGAGACAATATTGATTTCGCACACAGAAATCCACACACATTTAATATTACTGAGAACCGCTTCCTTGCTTCATGGATATGCTGATTGAGACCAAACATCATAAGAAGTTGTTAAACTCTTACACTGTATAATTATTAGTTTTATTGACTCATTAAAATAATATATAAAGTATACAAACATTTTGATAATTATACCTAAAAGTCTATTGGTTTGGCCGAAAGCCGTCTACCAGACTGACATACTTTGTATTACAATTTTGATTTTGATTATATTTCCCTGATAAATAAAATAGATTTGTACATTTTTTGTTTAAAAATCTTCGTTTACAATGCAGTTGCGATATTTGAATGTTTGAACTGTGAAATTAAAAAGCACATTCCAGCCACGAGATCCATTTAAGATTTGTAGGTTTTTTTCTAAATCCAATGACTGCACGCCAAAACAATGAACTCGAAATTCTTTCAGAACGGGACAAACAGCTATAAACAGCTATACGGTTACATAATGTACATAAAATAGGTTAATCAGGACGGTGTGGTATAAAATTAAGGTACAATAGTTCTCTTCTTAATCGGAAGATTATTCCGTCGAATGTTCTTCTAAAAAATAGGTTCTTTCATTTAAGTAGTGATTCAATTTACTATAATACAATCTGTATTGCGAATTCTGAGCTTCCTCCATGAAGTTCTGTTTCCCATTTTCTTCAGCAATTCTTCTAGGTTTGATTTTAGGGATTCCACGTGCTCTTCAGCTGTAATTACCAAGTTAACTCCACATTCCGACGCCAGTTTCATCCATTTTTGAACACATCCTCCTTCATTCGACATTAAGTGCATAAGTATTATTTTTGGTATTCTCTGCTCATTCATTGCTAAAAATGAATGAAATGAATCTTAAGAGTATCCAAAAACATTGGAGGAACGCCAGACTCTAAATGTAACATATAATTGGGCGAATTAGGCGAATTAAAGTACAGTATTTACCGCTTATAAGAAACACGCTTATAAGAAAACCTCGCTTAGAAGAAACTTGAATAAAAGCACCGTGAACTTTCCCATATATTTTAATGTTGAATTGTGTGTTTATAAGAAACACGTTTATAAGAAATACACTGATAAAAGAAACATTTCTCAAACTTATTTTTCATGTAAAGTTGGTTGGATATAAGAAACCTGCAAACAAATCACGAAATTCAAAAAACATGAACAGATCCTAAAGAAAAATTCAAAACAAACGACGCAAATGTCATTTATGTACATTTATAATGTTGTTTGATATTTGAATGAATGATTGAATGAATTTCAGTGCCGTGTTCATTTTGACATTAAATTTGTTATTTTTTTTTGTCTTTCGGTTCTTTCTGTTGTGTTTCTCGTCGTTTCTGAAAATGTCGCGTAATAACATTTCAATTAAAACTAAGGCCGTGTGCGAATTGGGTTAAAAAGAGGTTAAAACTTGACGTTTGGTTAAATACTGACACTTCACATTGAATAAAATCTGTTAAAAATTAAGGCCGTGTGCGAATTGGGTTAAAAATGGGTTAAAACTTGACATTTGATTAAATTTTGACATTTCGCATTGAATAAATTGTGTTAAAAATTAGACTAGCTGCAGAGCAGGTTAAAATATGACAGTAGTGGTTAAAAATTCATCCATTTTTAACCATAGTTCATCCAATTCGCACACGGCCTAAATTGGTTATTTTAGATGAAATCAAACCGGGAAAAAGTCGTAAAGAAATTTGTGAAAAAATTAAAATTGATGACATCATACCGCTGGTTCTACGGAAGGACCTCATTTGAACTTTTAGGTGGTTTTTCACAATCACTAAAAAACTGATTTTGCAGTACCTCGTATGTATAAAAAATATTCAGAAATTAAAACACGGAAAGGACCTCGTGTATATTTGCCTCAATTTATATTTCTTGTAGCTAATTCACAATAAAAAAAATTTCAAAAAACGTAAATCTCATTGTTTTCCTAAGAAAAATACAAACCATAAAACACTTCTTTGAATAATTAAGTTTAATATTTTTCGATCAAATCTTAACAGTAAAAAAACGACTCAAAACCTCATTTCAGATTTGTTTTCGAGGTTTTGTATTTTCGAGTTTTCTGAATTTTCTTAGAACAAAAACATTTAACCAGAAATGCCAAGAGATGGCTCTGTTTTTTTTAGCCTAATTTCAAAAGAAGTGATTTTTCTTATTACGAGGTCCTTTCGTAGAACCATCGATACATTACATCGAAGATATTCTTGTCAAGAAGCGCAAGGAAGACTTGATTCAAACAACAATTGATGATTATATGTTTTGAAGAGTTAGGTAAAGGCTAGGTTAAATGTTTGACACTCCAAGATATATCCGTATAAGAAAATTGTTTCTTATATCCGTATAAGAAACTTGTTTCTTATATCCGTTATAAGGATATAAGAAAACCTCGGTTAAAAGAAACAAATATTGTGCAAATTTTGAGTTTCTTATAAGAGTTATGTACTGTAACGTAGAAACTTCTCTACTGTTTCGTAGGGTTGGAATCCCCAAGCTTGTGCTCCATAAAGAAGAATGGAAGTTGCGGTTGAACGAAATATTGTTTGTTTTGAAGTATTTGAAATACTCTTCTTATGTATACAACTACCCCAAACCGAACAAATAGCTAGCTTAGCATCTGCTAGTTTGACTTGAAGATGTTTTTCCATGTTCGAGTTCGATGAAATCAAAACTCCTAGATATTTGTACTCCTTAACTATTTCTATCTCCTTCCCTTGAAAATCCCACTTCTCGAATTGTGAGTGTCTGCCTCCACATCGCCTTAGGATCATCATTTTCGATTTGTCCAGGTTGACAGATAGGTTCCAACTTTTACAATACCTTTCTAATCTGTTTATCATAAGCTGCATACCATCAACTGTCTCTGCGAGGAAAACTATGTCATCTGCATATAGTAAGCCTGGAATTTTTGTCCAACGGAGTTCAATTCCGCCCCTAACAGCATCTGTGATATCGTTTATATATAGTGCAAATAGTAGTGTACACACCCTTGCCTTACTCCCAGTGTTGTTTCGAAATCTTCGGAGAGACATTTTCCGTCCCAGATACGAGCTGTATTATTATGGTACAGAGCCTTCAATACATTTAACATTTTTGAAGAAATTCCAAGTGCATATAGTTTGTAGAAGAGGGCTTCTCGCAGTATAGAGTCAAAGGCAGCTTGAAAATCGAGAAAGAAAGCGTAAAGCTTTTTATTCTTGTTTTTATAGATCTATGCTAAGCTTAGTAATGAAAATATCTGGTCCACAGTAGAATAGCCTCTTCTGAATCCGGCTTGATATTCATGCAAAATTTTATTGTTTTCTACCCACTGATATAACCTTTTATATAGAACGGATGAAAAAAGTTTGGCCGATGTGTTCAAAAATGATATACCTCTATAATTAGCAGGATTTTCGTAGTCACCTTTCTTGTGGAGCGGATATATAATTGATTTGAGGAATGAATTAGGTACTTTAGCTCTTTCAAAAATGTTGTTAAATGATATTGTCAGCAGGTTTTTGAACTCGTGTGTGCTGTTTTTGAAGAATTCAAACGGAATACCGTCTTCACCTGGAGCTTTATTATTTTTGGCGATGAATATTACCTCTTTTATCTCAAACAGCGTTATTGGGGAGTCTAATTGGTCATCCAGTGTAAGTGTGGTGCGGCGTATAGAAAGGGAGTTGAAAGTTGCTCTGCGTTAAGAAGCTGCATGGAGTGGTTTTTGAGCTGATCTACAGAGAGACCCACTGCAATGGCATTTCTTTTCCCTACGACGATTTTAACTGCTTTCCAAAACTCTATTGGTGATCTGGCTGCGTTAATATTTTCTATATTTTTTTCATCATATGCTTTTTTCTTTGCGTAACATAGATTTTTAAACTTTACATTTGCTGCTGCATAGTTTGCTTGAATATAGCTGTTGTTGTTTTTCCGAAACAGTCGTAAAAAAGCAAAGGACACATCTCTACCTTTTCTGCACTCATTATCAAACCACTTTTGTTTGAATTTATTGATACTAGTTTGATTGTTGAACTTTGGGCTAGCGTTTTTTATCATTTCGTTTAGTTTTTCAACATTGACATTTTCCATAAACCTATTCGAAACACTTAAAAGCTCGATCTCCCTGCTTAAATTTCGTTGGAAAACCTCGCGATGACTATTCCTCCATAGTATTTTTGGAATTGGTAATAGTTACTTGGTACTAGCATCTCCTTCAAAGCCAAAAAACTTAAACATTACTTCTAAGGGCATATGATCAGAAAAGGGTTTAATGGCTACTAGAAAATCATTAAAATGCGTTAGCCAGTTTCCGGATAAAAAACAGTAGTCGATAACCGATTTTGCTGATCCTCTAATAAAGGTAAATTCGCCTAGCAAGTCACCTCCACAGCTTCCATTCAGAACTTTGCAGTCGAAAGCGTCAGATAACTCCGAAATCTTAACCCCCTTGTCATCACTTGATTCATCTTTAGATTTCCGTTCGAAATGTATCTTCGGCGTACTCATTCCTAAGGCATCGTTATTTTGGGACAAACCTATCCTTCCGTTGAAATCGCCCACTAACATCAGGTCCTTTGATTCTAAACTGTTTAACGAATTACGTAGTTTATCGTAATCAAGTTGCCAATGACTGCAATTTAAGTAAACTGGTATAATATGATGAGTAGTATTATTAATTTTGAGCTCTAGTATGCGTGTGTCTTCGATTTTAATGAATTTAACTTCTACTCCTTCTAGTTAGTTACGATATCCAAAAAGCTCGCCTATCCTTCCTCTTCCATATATATTGCTTTTCACAGCCGGTACATATTCTAATTTATAGTTAGTAAACATATTCTTAAATCTAATTTCTTCGTTATCTAAAACATGAGTTTCAAACAAAACAAAAATATCGAATTCATTTATATAATTGAAAAAATCTACATATAAAAATTTGTTTTTAAGTCCTGCAACATTATAACTTAAAATTTTAAACGTTGAAAGCTTGGATGATATCTGATAGACGGGAACAGGTCAATGTTTTGTAGCGACGTGTGGACTACCCGAAGCTCGAACATTCGCATTCCGTACAGCGGCAGCGTACACTGTAAGCAAAGTCCAGCGGCAATATTATCGTATTTGCCACTTCTGAGGAGCCAGAACTTACATAATAGTCTCCCACAATAAAGCTCATGGTTTGAAGTGAATAAACGGAGCAAAGATATGCATGCTGAGCAGAGCATAGTGACTCTGAAAAAATATATATGAGCAGATTGCTAGCCCTTAAAACGCAGAATTAATCTCTTATTCTTAGCATCGTCTTGTCAAAAGATAAATGAAGCCTAACAAGTACTTGATTTTTGGAGGTAGAAGAGTACTGCTCAATTTATTTTGGATTAAAAAAGTTTAAAATTATTCATTGTTCTAGAACCTGATCCGAGGATATAACGTGACAGAAGCAAGTAGAGGCTGACTAGTAAAAGAGGTTGAAAAATCAAATGTCAAAATGTCATCAAATATTTTTGTTTGACAGCTTTTCACATAAATGCCTAGTTCTGTATGAAGCCCGAGCACTTAAATTTTCAATTTCTTAATTTATTAAAAACATTTCACGATTTCCGATTAATTTTTCCGCCCATATTTTGAGAGTTTCGTCATTTAGGTTCCGATTGCTTTAAAAGTTTAAATTTTACTTATTCAAACATTCATTAAAAAATGTTCAACCTCAAATTTATAATCTTGCCGAAGATATAACTTGAAGCTGCTGTTACCTCTTTTTGTTTCAATCCGCTTTCATCTACAAAAGAATAGCTTCCGGGCTTAGAGTGTTCAAACTCACTCGCCTCATTTAAGTTTTTACTCTTAAACATCACTTGCTATACAAATTTAAAAAAAAAGTGTTGGGTTAAAAAGCAAAATAACTTTTCCTTTCATTATTTTACTTATTTTTTTTTTCAAGATTTTTGTCCACCTCTAAAATAAATTTTGCAACTAGTGCTTAATGAAAATGTAATTAATTTTTTTTTCATCAAATGTTTCATGGTTCGGTTTGTTGAGTTGTCCTTTCAACTGTTCATTTTTATGTTTCTTTTTGTCCACTTTTGAAATATTAAGAAAGTCGAAGTCAAAGTTTTATTTTTGAAGTTTCTTTGGTTTTTTCTTGGTTTTTTTTTTCCTTCCTCCCTTTGTAAAAATGTAAAATGTTTTCTTAAAATAGATTTATGTTGAAACAACCTTAAACGTCTTTCCTTAATTAAACAACATCAATTTTATAGGATTTAAATTATAATAAATTTATGATGTGGTATTCTTATTGCTTAAAATGGGGTTCACTATGGCGTATACGTGTTGTATTTGAAGAACATGAGGTATTCGGACTTTGTAGATTTCCAGATTAAATTCGAATTGCCATAGCTAGACAAAAGTTCAAACTACAAAAAAATAAAGTTTTCTCAACTTATTTCAAAGTGATAACAAAAACTTTAACAACCGGAAATGCAACTGAAACAATCGTTTCCTGCGATCTGTAAACTTTGATGTAACTAAACATTTGTTCATTGAAGTGGTTTATGGAAGCACAAGGTTTCTGACCAATTCAACTTTTTTTGTTTGAAGCATTTGCTGAACTATGAACTTCTTTATTTAATTTTTTTTTTTTCTAAATGACTTCTTCAGGTAACTTAAGAGACAAAGAAGTTAATGTCGATTCCAAGATTCTGAGGACGTACACGTACATGTGTATTAACTGCCGGTGTACGACTAACCGAGGGGGCAGCGGTTTAAGACTCCACACTCGTTTGCGTAACGGATGATGGTGTTTGTGGAGCAAAAACCAGAACTTTGTTTTCCGAAGAGTCGTTACTTTATCAAGACGAGATCTTGAAAGGGGAAAATGACATAGCCACATAAAACTAAATTCAAGATTCTAATCAAAAATCACATTTCGGTGGCTTGGAAGTCTGAAAATGTAGTGATGACTTCGTTATGGTGGCCTCATTGAACCGATTTTACTTGAAATAAGGCTGAGAACAAGGAATTTGATCCTTTTTATCAAGAGGGAACAACCCATGCCACACAGTCTTTATTACCACAATCGATCTCGATTTTTCGAACACTCCTTCAACGAGTCCAGAACTAAATCCTGACATTTCTGGATTCCAACCATCGCACTTTCCTAAGCTCTTTGCAACGACACCACTAATTAATTAAATGTGCTCTTCATATTCAATTGCTTGCAAAAGTTAAACCTCATTGAAATCTATTTCAAAAACTCGTTCTATTTCTAGATGTAACCAAAAATAATGTGTGCCTTTAAATAAAATTCGTCTCATTTTATCCCAATAACATACTTGAAATTCCTCGTCTCCTATTTGTTTATTATTTGCAGTCAAAGTCATGTCGGTCCTTAGTTAATATAGTGAACCGTAAACCTACACGTTCCAACCTTTTGCGTATATTTATTAATGCCCTAAAAATAACCATACCGGCCAATCCCCCATATATACGAGTAGGTATGTAAACATAACTCATCAAGATGATGGAGTAAATTATTACGAAGTCCTTTTAGGAGATATATTATCATATCGGGTAGGTAGATATAAGAAACACATGCCATACCATCATGTTTCTTGAGGTAAAGATGAAGTTTTCCCTTAAGAATTTCCATCATATTTTATCTCAATATTATGTATTATTCCCTCTTCATTTTCTTAATATACAAAGATAAATCAGATTTTCCCTTATCTATCCCATTTAAACTAGACCAAGTTCAAAGTAAGTTCTTTTTTCCCCTACTTTATTCGAATATTAAACAAACTCTGACGAGCATGGCACTTTGTTTGTGTGAGTGTGTGGGTTAAAGAATTTCTCAATTTCGTACAAGGATATAAGGTACTCAAAAAACTTCATCGAAAAAATGATTCGCTTCGGCAAACTTAGAAGGACCTACTCGAACTCTTTGCTGGAAATTAACATGGTCGATTTTTTTCTTCTCGAGGAATTTCAAGAAAGGGATGCCAATCAAAAAAGAGGAAAATAAAACACACTCACTTATCGACAGAATCGAAGTTCGTCGAAACGAATTATCCTGGAATTGGAAAATGTTTGTTTGCTCCTGCCTGACGGAAAATTCATTTAATTGAAAGGTGCTTTCAATTGGGAGCCAATTCTTTTTTTCCAAGGAGTATTTTTTTTTTCAGTTTTTTCTCGACTCCTCTGAAGGATGTCTAAAAGTGTTGTGTTTTTATATTTCTTATTTTTTAAATCATTTTATTACTTCCGGGAATGAAGAACGGGTATACCTACCCTTACTGACAAATTCATTGGAGTGAATGTAAGAGAATCTGGTTCGGGTTGCTTGGTGTTGATAGGGGGAGAGCCTGGTTAGGAAAAAGTTTGATTTTTTTTTCCTTTTGTTTTTGGGTTTAAATGCTGGAGTCGGCACAAAAGTTTTCTAATTATTTTGTCGTTACACAAAATGAAAAGCGCATATATACAAAATGAGTGGATAATGACTATTGGAGTGGGAGCAGGATTTCCGGCTAAAACTTGTGGGTTTTTGCCACGATGCGAGGTGTTAAATTGCCAATCATAATGGTTTACGGTAAGCCAATATCAAAGTTTTGCTCTTACAAAATGGTTTACCAACTCTCACTGGTAGGATACGTGAGAGTATGCTAGATTTGCATTAACGCAAATATATGAGGATGTCAGAGTCTCCTGATGGTTGAGTTTAATTTGTTATTTTTACTTTCTCTAACAGCCAAATGGTATAATTTCAAGTCCCATATCGCTCTCCCACTCCTAACAGTGAGCAAAAAATCTCATTTTCAATTTTGCAATGTGCTTTCTACAAATAATTTCAATCGTGCAAAAGTCGTAATGTGTAGAAATTATTGCACAGGAAACGTGAGAGTCATTAGCAATATTGCAGAGTGGTTGCTTTTCTCTACAAGCTTATGTACGAATTTTTTACTTAGTCTTGTTTTTCCTGTTTTTAATATTTCTCTCTCGGTTTTCACACTTCTTGCTTGATGCAAAAATGTTATCCGACGAAATCTCGAATGTGTTATCTTTGCGTTAGTGAGGTTAATGTTGGCAAGGGCACTTCTGACTTAGACCCTTAATTAACGCCAAGCAGCGCAGTTGTGAAAAGTATGATTTTACACTTTTTATTTATTTAACAAATTATATTCACCAAAGAAAAGAAGTTAACTGGAGCACTGCAAATCTGTAACGTTGCGCTGTACTTGCTTAAGAACTTAGCAGAACAGCTGGATGAATTGAATATATGGGCTATTAGAATTGTACAATGCCATGAAAAATTCGTTATAGAAAATAGACTAATAAGACTTTGTAGGACCAACGTTTCAAGCCAAGTTAAGATATCCAAATTGTTATCAAGACAAACATTTTCAATGGAATCAGATAAAGGGATAGACTGGCCTGTTTATAGCCTTCAATATGCCGCTGGAGAAAGCTCATCTGGAGATGCCTTCGATATTCTTCTAGATAAGTCGACTTTGGTCGTCTTTTTTCCTGCAGTTCAAAATGGGTGGGAATGTGGGAAATCAATGGAATAAATTACGGATACGGGGTAAGTAAATGTGAAAAGACTAATGTAGTAAGTCTATGTCTGATTGGTATTAAACCACGGATGGATACAGTACAATCACCGACGAATCCAGTCACTCACGAACAAATCTGGTCAATCACTGCCGAATCTGGTAAGTCTTGGACGAATCCGGTAAAACGCGGACGAAATCGGTAAATCACTGACGGATCAAGTTAATAAATGGAACGAATTGCGTGCAATCAAAGACGAAGCTGATTCATCTCGGAGCATTTCGGTTAATCATGGACGAATCCGGTAACACGGACGAGTCCGGTAATTCAACAGAACAATTGTGGTTACGGGGTAAATATGTGTGACAAGACCTCTTCCCACTGATGGGATAAAACCTGTGACCGCTTAGCATGGTTTTACATTTACCGCTCCGAGCACACGCTTGCTCATTAAGAGTTTTATGATGTGTATTGACTGTCAAAAGGGAAGACTGATAACGTCGACGGAAGACGCAAGATAGCGTAGACCATATTTTATTAAAACCAAATCTGATTTCAAATTACTATCATAGTACTTTTTTGTCTGGTACACATACTTTGCATATACATTTTCGCCGTCACAAGCTCTATGAGAGCACTAACTACCCACAAGAACTAACAACAAACCATTTCAACAACTACTACTTTCTAGGATGTTAATTAAGCAAGCAATACTTGTTAGAAAATGGCTAAGAGTTTAAATCCTTCCAACTCCAACATTAAAAGGGTTAGTTTTTGTTCGCACGTTTATTTGCAAGCAAACTGCAAAACTTTACGAACACAAAATCGCTTTCGTGTTGCGAAGTTGTGATGCGAATTTAAACAACAAAGGTTCGTGTTTCAGTACTGATTTAGTCACGTATCGCCCAACACTCGTTGCCCTTTCAAATGCTCTCTTAATAGTTGAGAACACTTTTTATCCTCCCTCTAGAACATAATCCCTTAACATTTCCACTGCAGCTAATACAAGATGGAAAAATAGGAATGCAAAATCAAACACATAAAAAAATACACCTTGCTTATAAGAAAAATGCAGAAAACCCTTGTAAACAGAGTGCCCTAAGGCACTTAAATGTATGAGTAGGTTTTTTTTTTCATGACTGGTAGGTGAAAACCTCTTATATAATCCGTACGTTTATGGTTCCCTCCTGTATTTTTTCGACAACCGACATACGTCGAGTAACACAACTCAACCCGCCAACGACGACACGTCACCAGAACTGTGTGTGATGTTGATGTCCCCATTAAAATATTTTATTAAGACTTCCTCGGTGGAAAAAGAAGATAACACAACTTCCACCCGCATTACTTTGTGTCATCTGATGTGTGTGTGTGTGTGAGTATGTGTGCCCGCACGTATAGACTTTGTGAAACAACAAGGCCACCAACATGACGACGACGGACGATGAGCAACGACGACGACGACTCAACGCACAAAAAGGACGAAATGAAATGAAAAGCTGCTCCTTCAGCTCTCAGTCACCTGTCATATCGTTTTGCTTTGACAATTATACTCGGAGAGATTGGGTTCTGTGCAAAATGACAATTTCCAACAAATGCGGTATGAAATTAAATTGCAATAAAATTCGTGCCACTTCCCTTCTTTATGACAAGGTATGGAGCTCGCTTATTGTTGTTTGTTTCTTAGTCCTCTACGACTGTCGAGTGTGTGCTGTGAATGTTTATACGTATAATAAAAAAATATTCAACATTGATGTCCTCGATGAGAGATGGTAGTATCCTGAATCCACCTTACACCCGCCACTCCAGAGACTACAGGATTCAAAACAATTTGAAAAGAGGATATTTTCGAGCTGGTTGTTTTGGGAAAAATTATATGTTTCATTTAATTTCAAAGTCCTCAACTAAATCTCCTCACACACATACCCCCGCATTTCTGCACCAAGAAATAATTCCCTGTTGCAAGCATAATTTGAAACATGTGTTTCTAATGAACATATTGCACCCTTGGTATGAAATTATTTTACGGTTTTGAATTTTGTGGCATATACTGCTCGTGCTCGGTGCTCACAGCCCAGACAAGAATTTGTAGCTTCTTAATGCTCGGCCAAGCTTGTTTACCACAACATTGAGAGCTTCTTCTTTCGCTCGAGAAATGACAACAACGACGACGACGTGCACAACATAATCTAGATCTAGAACTCACGAATCAGGACAAAGAAGGTTTATAAATGGATACAGAGGATACAGCTCTACTTGACGTTTGTGTGCTGTCTTCATATAGAGGTGTTGTTCATGAATCAGACTGGGAGATTTCTATTGTGTTTTTCGTTGCCAGGTTGAGGCAAACAGACGACACATGACAAAAACCCAAACACATATCTATACCAATTCTACTATGAAGGTTGTTCCTTTGGGAAAGAAACCAGCATCGAAAGTTAAAGCAGATCCCAACTCATAAACTCAAATGTGGTAAGGCAGAATTTACATTCAAAAATTGGATTAGATTCTTGAGGAATCCAGAACTCATTGCCGGTAATTGTGCCACTGCTGCCGCACCGCACAATGCAGAATTCTGTTGCTTGTTTTAATTAATTTATCAAAATTCAAAATGTAAAATTAACCGATTCTAAATGTGGCTAAGGAAGACGACACGACAAACCGCCCGCCCCGATGTACACACACAGAATAGCATATTACATGGCCTTAAGATAGAGGCATGTTGCCACTTGAGATTTGAGGCACACAGTGTTTGAAAAATATCATACCCCCGAATTCGTCTTTTCTTCATCCTTGCATACTCGTTCGCTCAAAATGTTTCTAATTATCGTTCTTGTATCTACTACGTTACTGCTCTGCTCTGCCTGTATAATTAGTCGTTTTATGAATGCGAACGTCATTTGATAACACAAAACCATGAATAATCGCTTAATTGAGTTGAGTGTGAGCGCAAAGATAGAGCTATCAGACAGACAGACACTTTTCCCCTTAATGTTTGTATTTTATTTCTGAATAATATTTGTGTGTCTGCATTTGAGTTGAGCAGAGCAGATATAGGTATCAAACACATTTTATGACATAAATAAAAAGGATTCGTTCCGTCATCGGTGTTAGAGAGAGTCGGAGTATGGTGTCAATGCTATTTATTAAGAACCCAGAGGTGTTTTGTATTGGGAGTGGGTTGGTTATAATAATTATAATGAGGTTGGAACGTATAAGAACTTTGTTTGTGGGATTAATTCGAAATAATATTTAGTGAAATTTATGAGAAGACTGGGTTTGTGGATAATCGCGCGAGAATTATGATTAATTACGGACTTTCATCTTTGATTTTGTTTTCATTTATAAAATGAAAATTTTTAAGAAGGCAGAATATCAAAAATAGGGTAAATAATATTTTACTAAGGTTACCTACAGCAGCACAGGAAAATAAAATGATCCAAAACAAATAAAACCTTTAAGGGGTAATTTTTTGAATTTTGAATTTTATTAAAGACTTAATTCTAGCCATACAAGAATATAAATAAATCTTAAAAACTAAAATAAAATACAACAATATTATAAATAGCGGACAATAAAATAAAACATGTAATATAAGTTCAGGAGAGTATTTGGGGGATTAATTTATTAATAGGTTCTTCAGGGTGATTTTGGACACATTAAGGTCAAAGTGAGGTGAGTTATTGGCTTTAGTCATCAGTCTGGTTCGTTACGACCATAGTCAGTTCTGTGGAAAGGGGTTCGAAATAAGGGGATAGACCTTATAATCTACGGGGATTTATGAAGAGAGAAATCCTTGAGAGCAAATCTGGGCAATCAAAAGAGCCAGTTAAAAGTTGGTGTATAAAAATAATGTCAGCGTTGTCCCTTCGCAAGTATAAAGGTTGCATGCCCAGTAATTTAAGACGATCCTCATAAGGAGGGAGGTCAAGAGGATCAACCCAACCTAAACCACGTAATGCAAATAAAATAAATCGTCGCTGTACGGCTTCAATACGCTTAATGGGTACTTGGTAATGAGGAGACCAGACCTGGGAGGAGTATTCGAGAAGAGGTCGAACAAAGGTCATATACAAAGATTTTATAACGTATGGATCATTAAATTCTTTAGACCATCGCTTGATAGAAGCATTGTTGATGATTGAATCGATATGCGAAGTAAAATTGAGTTGACTATCACATAGCAGTCCTAGATTATTAATAGAATAAACTACAGCTATTGGTTGGGTGTCAAGAAAATAAGATCTTTTGGGTAATGGAGGCCGCTTTCTGGAGAAAGTTATAGCTTGGCATTTGTTAATATTGAGCTCCAACAAATTTGCTTTACACCAGACGAAGAATTTGTTAAGATCGTTCTGAAGTAACTGTGCGTGCTCAGGGGAAGTTATCGTTTTATAGATTTTCATGTCATCAGCGTAAATTAATAGTTTTGAATCTAAGAATATTTGATCGACGTCATTTATTGCTAAGGCAAAGAGAATTGGACCGAGGTGGCTACCTTGAGGAACACCAGAAGCAGACACTGTATTGTCTATTGGAGAGGTAGGATTTTATTCAGGACTTGAAAATATTTGGAAACTTAAGCTTGTCAAGTTTAAAAAGAATAAGGTTGTGTGATATCTTGTCGACAGCCTTACTGAAGTCTGTAGCGATAGAGTCAACCTCATAACCTTCTTCCAAAGCACAAAGAGAAAAAGAAGTAAAGTCAACTAGGTTCGTAGTTGTAGATCTACCCTTAAGAAATCCATACTGACTAGGAGAAAAGATTTGTCTGGAATGGAAGAACATGAATTCACAAATTATGCTTTCAAATAATTTTGGAATGCAAGAAAGTTTTGCAATTGGTCTATAATTGATTATGTGGTTGTTTGGGCCTTTTTTGTGGATTGGAATAATAAAAGATTCCTTCCATAACTTAGGGAAGATACCAGAAGATATTGATAGTTGGAAGAGAGTAGTAAGAGGCGCGGCAAGACTATCAGCACACTTTTTCAAAATTATAGGTGGAATACCATCAGGGCCAGCAGAATAATCATCTTTTAGAGTTTTGATCCTGTCTGTTACAGAACTGATGTCAATGTTAATTGACGTTAAAGAAGTTTCAGTGCAGCCGTTCATGTAATGGAAACAACTATGGTCTATGGCGAAATTATCACTGGAGAAAGCACTACTAAAATATTTAGCAAAAAGGTTAGAGATAGTAGAAGAATCGGCAGAAGTTATATCGTTAAACGTCAAGATTGAGGGTAACCATCACATTTTTTTTTACTATTTATGAATTGATAAAATAATTTTGGGTTATGTATAAGGTCAGATTGCATCCTTAAGATATAGTCGGAATATAATGTATCACATAAAAAAGAAAAATTATAGTTAGCGGAACATAGCCAAAATAGCAAATCGGAGACAATCTCCCATGTAGTATATTCATGACTGCCTGTCCGTGTGACTCAATCATCTAACTCGTATATTATCGTATCGTGCGTATTGACTTAAAATAAGTTGTGTTTTGAGTATCGCTATAATATCAAACATCGATCTTTTTTGCTATCAAAAGTATCGGTTATGTCCTTTTCGATCGTAATGGGGCTTAGCCTGAGTTTTTCATCGTCATTCATGTATTTATAAACGAGGTTAGATTTGTTGGAATGACATTAGTGTTAGTGTGGCCAATGCTTGCTTTTATTAGACCACTTCTTACCGTCAGCTCTAATTGTCCATCCGTTTTTTTTTTTATGTTTCTGAAATGTTCAATGTTTAGTGAGCATGTTCGACTTCAGGCTTCAGTTAATGCCTCATTCTCTTGAATGAATGTTTCCATAATAATAAGAGGATCTCATTGGTAAATGCTCTTTTTTGTTTGTTATTCCCCTTCTTACTACATGGGACTACCGGTACTTATCATCATTACAGGGCTTCATATTGAAGTTTTTTTTTTTTATAATGAGCACACACTCAAAGGGTTTTTATACCCTTATTATGCCATAGACACAGTGAGTGCTTTAGGAAAGAAGGAAGTGGATAGAGAGGAGGTGCCGGTGTACATTGGTTTTAAATTCCTGAACATTGCAATGATTGGGAAAAACAGAGTGTGGAAGAGAGTTCCGCATTCGCGTAGTACGACTAAAGAACGATTCTCTATACTTCAGCGTACGACCAAGTTGGGCTCGAGTGTAAACTGATGGGCATTCCTGGAAGCGCGGGTATTACGGTTGAATTGTTTAAGGGATGAAATGCAACTGGCTATTTATCTAGAGCACTTACCGTAGAAGTAACGATAAAACAGTGAGAGACACGAAACGTTACGACGGTGGTCTAAAGGAGTGAATGAATCAGTGATGTCTCTTTCACCGATCATTCTCACGGTTCTTCTTTGTATACCATCCAAGAGGCTTAAACAAGTTACAGGAGCACCAGCCCAAAGATGGGAATTGTACTCAAGCTTTGAACGGACATAAGTCTTATAGATAACAGCCAAATCAGACGGGGTCAGAGTTTAATAAGCGTATCATATTTTGCTGTTGCAGTTCCACATCCGAAGAGGAGGGATGTGAATCTGGAAACGAATATGAGAGGCTAAGGGTACTATCGTCAGCGAAACAATTTATTGGATTAGAAGTAACAGACAAAAGATCATTAATAAAAATGAGAAAGAGGGTCGGAGACAAAACGGAGCCCTGGGGCACACCAGCATTTATATTGTGTTCAAGTTGAACGCAGCATGTTAGATACTAGATTGATTGCGTTGGTATCCAAAGATGACCCTTCACATACATAACTTCGTTTTAATGATTGTGTAGACATTAGCATCCTTCCCTTGCGAGTCATCGTGCACGATTTCTGGAGATATAGCTATTTCAGGTCTCTCCAATACCAAGTCGTAGGTACTGGTTCCTTCGTAGTCAAGTACTTCTAGACCTGACAACTTGTCTGTCTTCTTGTGTCAGCGGGTTATACTGCATAGTTCCACTCGTAATGCCCCCATCGCCTTTTCGAAGCGTGTGGCCAATTCACTGCCACTTTGTTGTCTGTTCTCTCATGAAGTTCAGCATTAAAAATACGGTTGGACCAGAAACTCCTCCTTCTGAGACAACGATTAACGGACGTGTTGAACCTCCTCTCTTTTACTCTGACAACCTACCTTTATGCAGGACGTGTGATTTGAATCAATCATGTAGCCTCAATAACAGTAATCAATTAATCTGAAATTAATCTCCTGCACAAAGCAAGCCAAATAAATTCTCTGTTGACTCTGTCAAAAGCATTTTCAAAATTGAAGAACAGCAGATGAAGAGGTGATCGATATTCAACGCACTGTTCGATGATGATTCGAAAGGTGTTGATGTGTTCGACACAGGAAGATCCAGTGCGCAACCCAGCTTATTCAGTGTCAAGTGTGTCTTTGAGGTTTCGGTCCAGCATTTGTTTTGCTATTACCTTGGGCTACTGCATACTGAACGCATATTCTTCTTCAGTTTTCATACTGTGTGAGATCTCCTTTCTTTTGAAAATTGACAATCATTCCTTTTTTCCACTTTTCAGGAAAGCTCTCTGTTTTCCACGATGGTCGATGTTGTTGGGGCTGATCGTTAAAGCTCTGCAAGCATACCGTCAAATACAACCACTTTGTTGTTCTTCAGTGCATTGATCATAGAGAATATATAATACCTATAGTCGCGACCTTTTTCTCCCTTGCCGAAAACACCCTCCAAATTTATCTGAGGTGAACTCTTACAATCCTTTTACAGGGTAACAGGGTTCATTAATCCATTTTTAGAATACCTGATGTCCAAGAACCTTCGAACAATTCCGGCGATTATTTTCTGTACAACCAAAAAATAATGCAATCCATCGTTCAGTAAAATTTTTAATATCTAATTGCTCGAGACTGTATCTGGAACTCCTAATTTCGGAACGAATGTTGGCCGAAAATACCAGATCACAAAAGTCGGAAATAATACGATCGGATTTTTACAAATTCCAAAATTCCAGAAAGTAACCATTATTCGAGGAAGAAACCAGCAGCATAAAATACTGCCATTCAATCGGAAGTTTATGATTCAGAAGTCATAATAATTGAAAGTCAAAATTCAATGGATTGCCTCCCACCGAAACCGGAAGGCGATGCGAGTTTTACGTTCAAAGACAAGGTTGATGAAATTGATGTTCGAGATGACCCACAACACCAATTGACAACGCTCAGCCGAAAAAACCTAGAACACCAACTCTCAGATGAACGCCAAGAGGGAACCGAAGCGGTTGTTTCTTCCTCTTCGAACCCTTCAAAGAAGAACACCCTTCAGTCAAAACCAGTTTTGCCAGTTTTCCTTCAGAAGAGTCAAATAATTTGACTCAAATTACAAACACACTACGAGAGGCGATCTTGGAAGTGAGTCTACGACTACGAATTGCGAGCCATTCGTGTTGGAGAATAAATTTTGGGGCACAGGTGTTCATCGATTTCTTGCGTCCATGGTTGAGGAATATCTACTACAGAAAGTTCCTTCCAGGCAGTGAAGTATGTTGTCTCCAATTTGGTTCAAAAACGATCTTCTTGTGTTGGTCTTTTCACTATTTGAACTATTATGAATCTGTGGAAGAAATGCGACAGCTACCTAGTTGTCGTTGAAGAAGATACTAGAAGTGGATCAGAGCTTGTCACTGAAATCCATACACGGCGACAGGTTGGCTACTGAAATCGGTGAGGAATAGGAGAACACCAAAAGGTCGCGGAGAAAAAAAAGATTCAGAGACAGATGAAATATGAAATGAAGATATCTGCAATTTTTTTTCTTTAAGCAAAAAAAGATAAACACTTGATTCTTAATTCTTTTCCGAATGTCTTAGATGAAGCTTAATTTCAAAGCTCAATTCTTTATTCTCTAGAGGTTAAACTTTTAATCCTTTACTTTGTTACTTCGTGCTTTCAATGTTCCAAGTGTTCGAGCCAATAGGAAATTTAAATTTTAAAATCATTATAATACATAACGCATTTGTGTTTGTTTTTTTTTTTTTCAACGTTTTCACATCGCATATGCCGATAAATGCCCATAAAAAGTGTATTTTTACTTCTTTAATTCATTCAGCTGACTTGTCAAAAGGTTCACTTCACTGAAGAAACCGCAATTCAAAGCTGTAAAAAAGTTTTCCTTCCATCTTTTGAGCTGATCCTCATTTGAAACCAGTGAGTTCTTTTGTAATTCTGTAGACGGTTAAACTGTCACATCTACTAGCGGCTTCTTCTGCTTCTGTGACAAATGCATTGATGTAGTTTCGCTTATCACGTCTCACACTACTGCGAACTTCTGTCTTCACTACTCAGACTCACGCTCGATTCTCCCTGCTGTTGGGAAAGCTGCAATGCGAGATTTGAAGTTTTTCCTTTTTCGATCATTGGTCAAGTTTCTTCGAATAATAAAGCTACCACAAGTTAGGGGTCAACGAGCTACTCTGAAAGAAGATCTTCATTTCTTTAGGATTGATGTGTGGAACAACATCCTAGGTTTGATCAAGTCATGCAACTTTAACTAGCAGATAAGGTTCTTTAAAGGCTTTAAGGACAAGAACCGGGCCATTTATACATATACTTACTTATTATAGGATTTTAGTGTGTTCATAGAGTAGTTCATCCTATCTGAAACTAGTGACATTATTCTTGGTCTTTTGAATATTTTTGAGTTACCATCAAAACGTTCGAGTATGCTTTATTAGTTAAAAGTGAATTGTTGAATTTTACCGCTTAAACATCTGGCAAATTGAACACTTCTCTTGTGATTTCTCAAGAAGAAGGGTTCGAATTTCGGTATAATGCTAGGAATTCGACAACCCGACCCTCGCTTCACTTCATATATAATATATATCTGTTTCATTTTTAAGGAATAGAAATTCTATATTTTCTTGGGTTTGGAAAAATCCCATCCTGAAAGAGCTTTACAGGTGACATAATATCCTATTACCTAAAAGGTTATGAAACGTTCGACTTCAATCTCTGAGAATTTTCAGAGATTTATTTGTTTTCAGGTGTTATTCTAAAACCTTTATACTGTTTTTGTTCATGTCAAATGTTTTTCTGCTAAATAATAAAAACAACGATCTATTTTAGGAATTCACTTCATTGATTCTATTTTGTTCGATTATTCGATGGCTAGAAGCATTTCCTGTTTTCTAAAAATAAATGTGTTTTTTTTCTTGCAGATTTTAATTCCTCGACTCTAAGAATTTCCAAAGTCAAGTAAACAGCTTTAAGTAAATCCTACCAAACGTTAGTGCTCATTAAAATTATCATTGAAGGACTTTCAAAACTCAATGGCTCGACAACATAGATCAAATAACAAAATAATGAAAGCAAATAATTAAAAAAAAAAATCAAGAATTATACTAAAACAAATTAAAATCCTTCCTCAAGAGTGTTATCCGTTTCTTTTGAAGGCTATCCATTATAAATTATATTGATTCATAATCTTCTTTTATTTTACCGGTTTTAACGGGACTTCAACCGATAAGTGCCCTCATTTTAATTTCATTCTTGGTTTTGAAATTCACTTTGAAGTTCTGTTTACGTAGTTCAAGCAAAATGATTTAGCTAAAAGTATAAATAACTCTAAGAAAATAATTAACAAACAGAAAATCATTTTCTTCCTAAACAATTTAACTCGACAAACGAATAGAAATCAGCGAAAGGAATATCGAAATACATAAAGATGGACCTGGAGATGTATTCAATCTTGCGTATCATCGCTGGAGTCCTGATTTCGGTGTCGCTATTTACCAGACTCACTTCCGGACAAATTGACTGGGATGACGACGATGATCCAGGTGAGTGATTTTTTTTTTTCTTTTGTCTTAAATTAAATCAATTTTGAGTTCTTACTTTAACAAATTTTCCAAAGTAAAACAAAGACTTCCAAAAGGAGTGAAAAGAAATATGAAACACTCAGTTACTTTGATATTCGAAAGGTAAATGCCCGGGTGAGTGGAGTACCCCTTGGCTGTGAGTGAAATGTCAACAAATTTTCTATTTTGTATATTTTCTATAGAAACACGTTAAAGAGGTCTTCAATTAGGGAAACAAAAATTTACTTAGTATATAAGCATCAGCCAGCGCCTCCATTGTCCTTCGTTTGAGTGCTGCATAACGGAAGGTGGCAAACACCTTCGTTGGCCGATATTGAATTGGTCGTAAGAAGGTGCTGCATAGGTAAACCATTTCCCCCTCTCCCGCTTACATGAGAGGGGTATAAAATATATACAAAATAAAAACTTTGAATAATAAGTATCCGAGAGTAAGAGCACATGTATCTATGTAGATTGTATATCTACATTGTTGGATCATGATAAATGGTACATATATTAGAGTGGTCCGCAAAAAATTTATGAAATTGTTTTTTTTTTATTTCCTTTTAATCAGGACGACCTTCTAATCTTCAAATTTTAGAAAGCGACAGAGAACAGAGACAAATACTTAGGGTCCAGAGGAAGCCGTGTTGAACGACGACATTTGTAATCGAATAAAGTGGATACATTGGGAATTGCTTTTGAAGCCTTTGGTCTATCAAGGCAAATATCTTACACTTGTCAGCTTGACATCTACCTATACAAAAATTAAAACCTTTTTGCGAACAACTATTCAAACAAAATGTGTCCACTCTAACAAACATTTTCAGTGACAAAAAAAAAATAAGAGCCACCTTTCTTCTCATTCTCACATTTAACCTTCTTCAAATTGTTCAACGTGAACAAGGATTGTGTCAGGCAAATGTGATACCGATATAACTAGAAGTGCGCGTTTGTTTACCTGTAAGTAAACAAAACAAAAAAACAAGGACGTACAAACATAGATAAAAAACATAACATTCAACTTTAACCTCACACACATCTTCATACATACGAGTACATACACTTCATGTATCTTTTCCTTGTCATGACAGTTTTTCAAGTAGTCCTCTGTACTCGTGCCAGCAAGCATAGGTATACCTTTGCTGCTGCTTTACATCGAAAAAGGTGCTGAAAAGCTAGAATACAAAAATAAAAATAGCAAAAAAAAAATTTAAAATGAAATATACCTTGGATAGCGAGAGCGAAAGAAAAATGTTTATACTTGAGCTGGAATGATCCTCAAAACGTTCAAACGTTGAAATTTTTTCAAGAGTTTATAATATTTTATGCGACGACGATGAACGACTGAAGTCGATGACGACGACCGGCTGTGTCAACTAGTGCGGAGGGTAGAAGGACGTTGCATGCGCACTTAAAGGATTGTTTTCCACTTTCACAGACTTAAGACTGACAATAATAATTTAAATCTGGTAAAAGTTTGTCATGTTGCTATGTCTTGGCTGAAGCTGCTTAGTTAAATATCTTGAAATGAAAAGTTATCAGAACCTTTCGACAGAGAAATTTTGAGAGCAACTGTATTAGTGATTTTAGGCCCTTTTTTGATTCAAAACATACATTTATGGTCAACTTAAGGTTTTCATTTTTATAAGGGGTGTGCCGGAATTTGATAAATTCTACATAAAATCTCCATACTGAAGAGGAACTTTCCAAATCAGCAAATGGGTCTTAAACTCTTATTAAAAGCAAACAGCTGTTTATTTTATCTTTAGCACTTAAGTGGATGACTAAGTGCTAAGTAGAACTACAGTCAATCAACATCAATATATCGGCGTACGCTGGAAGTTGAACAGCTTGAAGATATTGCTTCTGGTGTTGACTTTGGAGTCTTGCACCATTTTCTCAAGCGCAATGTTAAAGAAATCGCATGACAGTGCCTCGCCTTGCCTGAATCCTTTTTTTACATCGAATGATTCCATGAGCTCGATTGATGCAAAACTTTTTGCCTCAGCTTACGTTCTCCATCATTTGCAGCAGCGAAAAACTATATATATATAGCTGTATACAGCTTGTCTCTATAGATGATATCATACGCGGCCTTTAAGTCGATAAAAAGGTGGTGGGCTCCATTTGGAGGTCATAGGTTTTTCAAGTCTGACCCAAAGTGAAAATTTGGTCGATGATGGTTGGCCTGCAGCCACATTGATAAGCGACCAATCAGATTGTTGAGGAAAAGCTTCATAGTTACATATTAAGGCAGATGATTTTGTGTATTCTCCTATCTAGGTCATCGCCTGCTGCTTTGAACAGCTGGTCAGCTAGACCATTTGCTTCATCCATGGGCTTCGTTGGATCTCAGCAATGATATTGTCAAGTTGACTACGTCTAGGCCAGATTCATGAGATTGTTATATAAAGTCGATTCTTATGAAATGCTCCAACCTGACAGCGTGATTTTTTTCGTCGTCGCTATTATATAGTCTGCAGAAGTTGTCTTCTGAACTGCGATCCATCTGTGATGTTTCCTAGCTCGTCTCTGCAAGCATCGGTTCCGGTAAATCTTCTGAGCTTCATCCGCAGTGCCTGTTGCTCTCAACATCCTAGATTTGACGCTGCTCATTCTCTCCTTCTTATTTCTTCTGGGAAGCCGGTATTTTTCTGTCTTCGTGTGCTAGTAAAGCTAACGAGCAGCTCTTTTCCTTCTTTGCAGCGCCACTTTATACAGAAAATGCGCATCACTTACTGCTCTCTGGCAATATTTCCACTGGTTCTCGATACTTGATTTTGGCGGCATGAGACGCTTTAAGATTTAGACGTTACTTGAGGCTCAATCGGAAAATATCTTGGGATCACATGCGACAGTAGCTATAATGTAATTTTGCATTATAAGCACGTTTCAGCGAATATACATGAATCCTATGAGCATACCACATTTTGATTAAGCTACGTTCAACTTTGCGGTTTCTTTCTCTCATTGTTTTAGTGAATTTGACAGCGTAAAGAAGAAAAGGCCAAGTCTACTTCTTTTGTTAACCCGGCGGCCACACGAGCAAGGTCTGGCCAGCAAGTTGGCATACAATCAAATATTTTACTCACACATTCAAACTTTTAGTACTGGCTTTAGTACTGGCCAGTCAACTGGCTTGCGAATTTTCGAGCCAGTCCCAGTTAAACGAGCAAGTAAAACGGGCAAGTAATTTGTCAATCAAAGAATTAAAAATAAATATATTGCAAGTGAAAAACGACATTGAAATAAATCTATACTAATATATAAAGTGAGGCTTTTGTTTGTTTGTCGGTTGTATGTTTGTATTCGATAAACTAACAAACAAACAAAAATCTCACTTTATAAATGATGTACAATTGCGCTTCTATGCACTGATTGTGCAGTAGGAGGTTCTGAAAATAAAAGAAATAATTATTAAGGGGCCGGTTATAGCTATCGGAAAAAACGAATCAGAAAAAAAATTCTTTTCCAAATTTGACTACTTTAGAACTTCATTTGAGCAAAAATATTGATGCAATTTGACGAACGTTTGTTTGAAATATTTTTTTCAAAAGGAATCAAAACATTTATGACCGAATTTAATTAGAAAATTGAATTTAAATTTTTTTCTGATGAGATTTCATTTTTCTGAACATCTGATGGTAAAAACTTCAAAAATATTCCATTTCGTTTTTCTCAAGTGTTTCGATTTTTTTCTGTTCCAATCACATCAGAAAAAAATTTTCTGATGAAAAAAAAAATTCTGATGTCATAAAAAAAAGCGCAAAGCTGGACTGACATTTAATTTCTGACACAAAATTCTTGGTTGCTATAAACACTCATCAGAAAAATGTTTCGAGTTTTCACTGTTCCAATTTTTCTGATAGATTTTTCTGATAGCTATAATTGGCCCCTAAGAGCAAAAAACATTGATTTCAATTTACTTACTCGGAAATTTTGTTTTTAAATTCAGGCAACTGACAGCCGACATCAGTTTTTTGAAATGTCTCTCCATTTTCATTTCATTTCATTTCATTTCCTAATCATTCTTTTGTTTTATATTTAAGGCTGAACTCCTACTTAGCTTTTACACCAAGAAAATGTTTACACGCGAATTCTTGGGTAAGATTTTCTGTACAAAAGAAAATTTTAACATCGATATTAAAAAAAAGCATAGATTTTAGTTTCCAATCTCTGTGCATGTACATTTCGCATTTTGAATATTAGGTTCATACATTTCGACTCGGTCAAAATTAGGCCTGTGTTGTTCGGGATTGATTCGTTCATTTTCGGTCTCGGTCAAAACCAAAAGTAGAGTTAAGGACTGCTCACGGACAACTGGAAAATTTCAAACGGTTTTCGAATGGAAAATATAAAGTTCTTGTTGAAAAACTCGAAACTCGTTGGTTTTTTAAAGCGAAAATTGCATGTAATTGTAGGTGCATTGGTTTTCAAATGGAAAACTGGAAAAATTTCAAAATTGGATTTCGAATTGAAAATAGAAAGATCCTTATGAAAAACTCGGAAACTCAGTTGGTTTTTAAGCGGAAAATTGCATGTAATTGTAGGTGCATTGGTTTTCAAATGGAAAACTGAAAATTTCAAAATCGGTTTCGAATTGAAAATAGAAAGTTCTTGATGAAAATCTCGGAAACCTCATTGCTTTTCATAGAAAAAATTATTAATTTTGTATTGTAAATACGCAAAATTCAGCGAGAGCACAAAGATAATAATAATAATTCTAAAGTTGCTCTGAAAGGTGCGAGACGAGGGTCGCAGGGTCGGCTAGTGAATAATAAAATAACAAAGGAAAATTTATTTAAACTGAGAACTGTTCAAAGGCGAAAACTTATTGTGGAATATGTCTTCATTTTCATATCGCCGCAGTGATTTGAAGTTGAAGGCATATGAGAGAATCGCCAAAGAAATGTCCTTGTCAACAGAAGAAGTCAAGAAAAAAATTAAAGCTCTTCGGACAACCTACTCTGCGGAGCGGAACACAAATAAGAAGAGCAAAAAATCCGGATGTGGTGCTGAAAGCATTTAGGGAAGTGGTCACCCCTCGTACACGGTCACCCTTCGTACAGTGACATAAAACTAAAACTAAACGTAATTCAAACACTAGGGGAATTGGTCACCCTTCGTACAGTTTTTTTACTTTAATTTTTAATTATTTATTTACTCTCTGCACTTCGAGTTAATGGACTGTATCAATAATAGATATATTAATTACACTTTACAAAAAATTTACATTGCTAAGTCAAAGGCTTAAATAGTTATAGCCATTTTAATGGGATAAGATTTTTGTACGAATCCTCCCCACCCTGTGGTACCTTCGTACAGCACATGGGGCACATTCGTACGACATGGGAGAGGATTCATACAGGATATTTAAAAAGTTAATTTGGCTTCCTTTTTATTTGTCAAAAACAAAAACCGGTTTTTAACATTTTACATCACTTATTATTGATTCAATTTTGACCCATATGTTTACCTACCTCTAATTCTGTTAAAAAAAAAGAACACAAAGTTTTGTTTATAAAAGGGTGTTCCCAAAAAGAGGTGTTATTTTTGATATTCAATCGGATGTTTATTTCATTATTAAGATTGTATACTTGGTTTGCGTTAAGTTAAATATATATTAAGAGAATACTCAGTCATAAAACACTTTGTGTATAATAATAGTTTTGATCAAATTAAAATTGCAGAGTAAAAAATATAAATATAAAAATGTCAAAAAAATAAATTATTAATTAGATATCATTTATACTAATCAGTTTGATATTTCTTAAATAAAATTATTAGAAAACCAAACGACTTAGTATCATTTGCATTTCACAACATCAGAAGTGGGCCACCCTAAATATTAAAATTTCAATTCAATTATGGCACCAAGACTGTTAAAAAAACAAGAATTGATAAGTTGGCTTAGTGAACGCCATATCGAGTTTGCAGCAGATGCAAACATTTCTGTATTACGTAAGCTTTATGAAGAGCATTCCGAAGATAACCATTCCGAAGACAACCATTCCGAAGAAAATTTCATTGAAGCCGAGAATATTCATCATGCTGACGACCACAGAAATTCCGAAATTCCGCAACAAAATCAAGAAATTGGAACTGAAGCTGAGATGGATGCAGAAATCAAAATGATTGAAAAAAAATTGAAGCTGATGGAGCTGCGTCGGGAGCTAGCACGTCAAGAAGAAAATGAAGCTTTTTCCTTTTCTGGATCAACTATACCTACGTTCAAGGATATCAAGTATTCTGTTCCATTATTTTCTGGTGACGACTCATATGACGCTAAAAAATGGATAAATACTTTTGAACGAGCGTGTGATTCAGTTCAAGGTAATTCTGTTTTCCGATTAAAATCTATTCGTAGAATGATGAAGCCCGATTCTGCTGCCGAAATTTTTATGCAAATTGATGAATCCTCCTCATACGCCGAGTTCCGAAACAATTTTCTGGCCAATTTTGGACATAACTATTCAATATGCGAAGTTATTGACAAGATGAGAAGAACATCATTTTTGTCATCAAATACTTCGATTATGGGTTTTATTTTAAAAATGCAAGAGCTTGCATCACGTGCCGAAATCGATGAAAAGCAAACAATTCAGTTCATCATCGATGGATTCCAAGATCGCTCCGCTAACATTGCCGTTTTGTATCCAGCGCGTACAATCCAGGAATTGAAACAATTGGCACACCGTTATGCTCAGCTGCGAGAATCAAGTTGTGCAAATTTCCGACCAAATCCCTCTTCCGCTACTGGTTCCACTGGAGTTACCCAACATCCTCTAGGATCAAGACCTAAGGTTAAATTTTCCGCTGTTGATTCCGAAAGAAAACCTGTCCAGTGTTATAACTGCTCTGGAACTGGACACATCTCCTCATCATGTCCACATCCAAAGCGTCCAAAGGGATCCTGTTTCAGATGTGGTTCAACATTGCACGTTCTCAAGGATTGTCCTAAGGTACCACTACAACGTTCTAATGGTGTTGCATTAATTGATGATTACTGTTCCGGCTCTAACCAAAACATTTCTGTTGTTGATGTCAATCCCGAGGTTAAAAATTTGAATGAGATAAATTATGTAAGTGTTGCTTTTCCTACTTCTGATTCTGTTCCGCATTTCAACACGTATCTTTCTCATCTCTCTCTTTTTGATACCGGTAGTCCGATTAGTTTGATTAGGCATTCTGAGGTTCCAAAGGGGTTGCATTGTAAACATTTGAGACCAACGGGATACTTTGGAGTAGGAAGCTTACCAGTTTGCACCTATGGAGTTTTTTTTGTCAGTATTAAATTTAATGGCCTTACTAAAAATATAGAAATTTATGTTGTTCCGGATACTTATGTCCCATATCCAGTGTTATTGGGTCGCAATTTCTTACAAATTTTTAAAATTAAACTATGTTTTATTCCTAATAATGTACCAAAACCAAAAATTGAAATAAATATAAATTCAGATTCGAATGAAATTAAAATTGATAATCAAGTTTTACATTGCGTGTACAAATCATTAGCCAAAAATTGTCCTGAAAATTCGGCACATTGTTCGTTGTGTAGTCTATTGCCTCATACGATTATAGCATCATGTTCGGAGCGTAGATATAGTGTGAGTGATTCTTTGCCTTACATATTTAATATAGATACTTTTGAAATAATGGAAGATAAGTACGATATTAACCTAAAATTAAGTTCCGAATACAAAGAAAGAATTCAAAAGATTATTCGTTCAGAATATTTAGATGTTGAAAATATTCCGGTTATCAAGCACGATTTCTCTATGAAGCTTCATCTTACGTCTAATACTCCAATAAGTTATCCTCCGCGAAGGTTGTCTTTTTCTGACAAACGTATTGTAGATAAACAAGTGAAGGAGTTATTAGATAAAGGAATAATTAGACCTAGTGAGTCCCCATACGCCTTTCCATTAGTTTTGGTCCCAAAAAAAGATAACGAAAAAAGATTATGTGTTGACTATCGCGCACTCAACAAAATTCTCGTGCGGGATAGCTTTCCTATTCCAGTAATAGATGATTGCTTGGCAAGATTAGAGGGAAAAAAATATTTTACTATTTTGGATCTCAGAAATGGTTTCCATCATATTCCGATTGATGAGAACTCAATTCAGTTTACAGCTTTTGTTACCCCTGATGGTCATTACGAATACACAAAATTACCTTTTGGTATAAAAAAGGGTCCTGCTTATTTTCAGAGATTCATGATTTTTATTTTGCGTCAGTTTATCGACGAAGGTTCTGTTGTGGTATATTTCGATGACATAACGTTAGCCACTGTGACCATTGAAGATCACATTGCTCTCCTTAAACGGGTTTTACGGCGCATGGCTGAATTCCGACTTGAAATCAAACCAAGTAAATGTAAGTTTTGCTATGAAGAAATTGAATACTTGGGTTTTACTGTTAGTGTGAACGGCATAAGGCCAAATAACCACCATTTGACAGCAATTCAGCACCTTCCACTTCCGAAAAATGTTAAGGAATTACAAAAGTGTTTAGGTTTATTTTCCTACTTCCGAAGATTTATTCCGTCATTTTCAGCTATAGCAAAACCTTTAAGGGACTTGACTAAGCCAAATGTTCCGTTCAGTTTTGACAACAATTGTGTTGAAGTTTTTAAGTTTCTTTGCAACAAATTAGTTACGAGTCCTTTGTTGGCTTTATTTAGCCCTGAAAGAGAAACAGAGTTGCATTGTGATGCCAGTGCGCTCGGTTATGGCGGTATTCTGATGCAACGTCAGGATGATGGGAAATTTCATCCCGTTGCATATTTTTCAAAAGCAACTACAGGGTCTGAATATAAATTTCATAGCTATGAGCTTGAGACTTTAGCGATAATTTACTCTTTAGAAAAGTTCCATAATTACTTAGATGGAATTCCATTCCGAATTATTACTGATTGTGATTCCTTAGCATTAACATTAGAGAAACAAAAATCAGTCCCTCGTATAGCTCGTTGGGCTCTAAAATTGGAGCAATATGATTATTCCATTAGACATAGAAGTTGTACATTAATGGGTCATGTGGATGCATTGAGCCGCCACCACCCAATTTCAATTAAGACAAATGGCAAACATGATCAAATAATTTGTGTTGTCGATTCCGATGACATCGATTTACAGTTGCACCTTACCCAAAATAGAGATGAAGTGATTGTACAATTGAGAAACCGACTAGAAGTTGGTCCAGTAAAAAATTTCGTTCTAGAAAATGGTCTAGTTTTTAGAAAGACTGATTCAGATAACTTACTTCTATATGTTCCGAGTGAAATGGAAAGTAGTGTCATTCGTTCCGCACATGAAAAAATTTGTCATTTGGGTATTGACAAATGTGTTGATCAGATTAGATTGCATTATTGGTTTCCGAAAATAAGAGAAAAAGTTGAACATTTCATTCAGAATTGTCTTAAATGTATTATGTTTTCTGTTCCGGCTCAAAGTAGAAACCGAGTTCTACATTCTATTCCGAAGAAAGCAGTTCCATTTGATACAATCCATATTGATCATTTCGGACCTCTTCCTTGTATTCGTTCAAAACGAAAACATATATTAGTTGTGGTAGATGCATTTACAAAACATGTTAAGTTATATGCAGTAAATTCAACAAGTTCAAAAGAGGTTTGTGCATCTCTTGATAAATATTTTGAATATTTTAGTCGTCCTAGACGAATCATAAGCGATAGGGGAACTTGTTTTACATCTTTTGAATTCAGCGAATATCTTATTAAGAATAACATTGAGCATGTTAAAATTGCTACTGGTTCAGCCCAGGCAAATGGCCAAGTCGAACGGGTGAACCGAGTGTTAAAATCAATGTTAGCTAAGTTATCTGAACCAGTACAACATTCAGACTGGACAAAAATGCTAACAAAGGTTGAATTTGCCATAAACAATTCCGTTCATTCCGCTACTAAACAGATTCCGTTTAAATTGTTGTTCGGTGTACAACAAAGAGGTTTAGAAATCGATGCTCTTACTGAGCATTTAGATAAGAAGTTAGAATCAAAGAATCGAAATCTTCTTGAAATACGAACTAATGCTTCAAAGTGTATTGAACGTTCGCAGATTCGGAATTCCGATATAGTTTCGAAAAATTTTCGAAATCCGATAGTCTTTTCTGAAGGAGATTTTGTTGTTATCCGGAATGTTGATACCTCTATTGGAACGAATAAAAAATTTGTTCCGAAATATAAAGGACCCTATAAAATACATAAAGTTCTTCCGAATGATAGGTATGTGGTTAGAGATATTGAGAATTGTCAAATGACACAGCTGCCATATGATGGAATAATTGAGGCTTGTCGTATGAGAAAGTGGGCTGATTGGCGAGATGATCGTGGTTTGGAATCGGAATCGGAATCGGAATCTGAAAAGTAATAATGACTCAGGAATGATTCCTTTTAATATAAAAACTTTTCATAGAGGTACAAAGGTATGAATACAAATGTATACATATTGGCCTCAATCATAATAATTTTGTTTCATCTTAAACGTTTATGTGTAAATGAATAGATAATTAATTTTGTTACAAATTCAAAATTGTAAATAACCATACAGTGATTTGTAATTTTTATACAACTGATCGAGACGATCAGATGTCAGGATGGACGAGTTATAGATTGTATACTTGTTGCGTTAAGTTAAATATATATTAAGAGAATACTCAGTCATAAAACACTTTGTGTATAATAATAGTTTTGATCAAATTAAAATTGCAGAGTAAAAAATATAAATATAAAAATGTCAAAAAAATAAATTATTAATTAGATATCATTTATACTAATCAGTTTGATATTTCTTAAATAAAATTATTAGAAAACCAAACGACTTAGTATCATTTGCATTTCACAACATCAGAAGTGGGCCACCCTAAATATTAAAATTTCAATTCAATTATGGCACCAAGACTGTTAAAAAAACAAGAATTGATAAGTTGGCTTAGTGAACGCCATATCGAGTTTGCAGCAGATGCAAACATTTCTGTATTACGTAAGCTTTATGAAGAGCATTCCGAAGATAACCATTCCGAAGACAACCATTCCGAAGAAAATTTCATTGAAGCCGAGAATATTCATCATGCTGACGACCACAGAAATTCCGAAATTCCGCAACAAAATCAAGAAATTGGAACTGAAGCTGAGGTGGATGCAGAAATCAAAATGATTGAAAAAAAATTGAAGCTGATGGAGCTGCGTCGGGAGCTAGCACGTCAAGAAGAAAATGAAGCTTTTTCCTTTTCTGGATCAACTATACCTACGTTCAAGGATATCAAGTATTCTGTTCCATTATTTTCTGGTGACGACTCATATGACGCTAAAAAATGGATAAATACTTTTGAACGAGCGTGTGATTCAGTTCAAGGTAATTCTGTTTTCCGATTAAAATCTATTCGTAGAATGATGAAGCCCGATTCTGCTGCCGAAATTTTTATGCAAATTGATGAATCCTCCTCATACGCCGAGTTCCGAAACAATTTTCTGGCCAATTTTGGACATAACTATTCAATATGCGAAGTTATTGACAAGATGAGAAGAACATCATTTTTGTCATCAAATACTTCGATTATGGGTTTTATTTTAAAAATGCAAGAGCTTGCATCACGTGCCGAAATCGATGAAAAGCAAACAATTCAGTTCATCATCGATGGATTCCAAGATCGCTCCGCTAACATTGCCGTTTTGTATCCAGCGCGTACAATCCAGGAATTGAAACAATTGGCACACCGTTATGCTCAGCTGCGAGAATCAAGTTGTGCAAATTTCCGACCAAATCCCTCTTCCGCTACTGGTTCCACTGGAGTTACCCAACATCCTCTAGGATCAAGACCTAAGGTTAAATTTTCCGCTGTTGATTCCGAAAGAAAACCTGTCCAGTGTTATAACTGCTCTGGAACTGGACACATCTCCTCATCATGTCCACATCCAAAGCGTCCAAAGGGATCCTGTTTCAGATGTGGTTCAACATTGCACGTTCTCAAGGATTGTCCTAAGGTACCACTACAACGTTCTAATGGTGTTGCATTAATTGATGATTACTGTTCCGGCTCTAACCAAAACATTTCTGTTGTTGATGTCAATCCCGAGGTTAAAAATTTGAATGAGATAAATTATGTAAGTATTGCTTTTCCTACTTCTGATTCTGTTCCGCATTTCAACACGTATCTGTCTCATCTCTCTCTTTTTGATACCGGTAGTCCGATTAGTTTGATTAGGCATTCTGAGGTTCCAAAGGGGTTGCATTGTAAACATTTGAGACCAACGGGATACTTTGGAGTAGGAAGCTTACCAGTTTGCACCTATGGAGTTTTTTTTGTCAGTATTAAATTTAATGGCCTTACTAAAAATATAGAAATTTATGTTGTTCCGGATACTTATGTCCCATATCCAGTGTTATTGGGTCGCAATTTCTTACAAATTTTTAAAATTAAACTATGTTTTATTCCTAATAATGTACCAAAACCAAAAATTGAAATAAATATAAATTCAGATTCGAATGAAATTAAAATTGATAATCAAGTTTTACATTGCGTGTACAAATCATTAGCCAAAAATTGTCCTGAAAATTCGGCACATTGTTCGTTGTGTAGTCTATTGCCTCATACGATTATAGCATCATGTTCGGAGCGTAGATATAGTGTGAGTGATTCTTTGCCTTACATATTTAATATAGATACTTTTGAAATAATGGAAGATAAGTACGATATTAACCTAAAATTAAGTTCCGAATACAAAGAAAGAATTCAAAAGATTATTCGTTCAGAATATTTAGATGTTGAAAATATTCCGGTTATCAAGCACGATTTCTCTATGAAGCTTCATCTTACGTCTAATACTCCAATAAGTTATCCTCCGCGAAGGTTGTCTTTTTCTGACAAACGTATTGTAGATAAACAAGTGAAGGAGTTATTAGATAAAGGAATAATTAGACCTAGTGAGTCCCCATACGCCTTTCCATTAGTTTTGGTCCCAAAAAAAGATAACGAAAAAAGATTATGTGTTGACTATCGCGCACTCAACAAAATTCTCGTGCGGGATAGCTTTCCTATTCCAGTAATAGATGATTGCTTGGCAAGATTAGAGGGAAAAAAATATTTTACTATTTTGGATCTCAGAAATGGTTTCCATCATATTCCGATTGATGAGAACTCAATTCAGTTTACAGCTTTTGTTACCCCTGATGGTCATTACGAATACACAAAATTACCTTTTGGTATAAAAAAGGGTCCTGCTTATTTTCAGAGATTCATGATTTTTATTTTGCGTCAGTTTATCGACGAAGGTTCTGTTGTGGTATATTTCGATGACATAACGTTAGCCACTGTGACCATTGAAGATCACATTGCTCTCCTTAAACGGGTTTTACGGCGCATGGCTGAATTCCGACTTGAAATCAAACCAAGTAAATGTAAGTTTTGCTATGAAGAAATTGAATACTTGGGTTTTACTGTTAGTGTGAACGGCATAAGGCCAAATAACCACCATTTGACAGCAATTCAGCACCTTCCACTTCCGAAAAATGTTAAGGAATTACAAAAGTGTTTAGGTTTATTTTCCTACTTCCGAAGATTTATTCCGTCATTTTCAGCTATAGCAAAACCTTTAAGGGACTTGACTAAGCCAAATGTTCCGTTCAGTTTTGACAACAATTGTGTTGAAGTTTTTAAGTTTCTTTGCAACAAATTAGTTACGAGTCCTTTGTTGGCTTTATTTAGCCCTGAAAGAGAAACAGAGTTGCATTGTGATGCCAGTGCGCTCGGTTATGGCGGTATTCTGATGCAACGTCAGGATGATGGGAAATTTCATCCCGTTGCATATTTTTCAAAAGCAACTACAGGGTCTGAATATAAATTTCATAGCTATGAGCTTGAGACTTTAGCGATAATTTACTCTTTAGAAAAGTTCCATAATTACTTAGATGGAATTCCATTCCGAATTATTACTGATTGTGATTCCTTAGCATTAACATTAGAGAAACAAAAATCAGTCCCTCGTATAGCTCGTTGGGCTCTAAAATTGGAGCAATATGATTATTCCATTAGACATAGAAGTTGTACATTAATGGGTCATGTGGATGCATTGAGCCGCCACCACCCAATTTCAATTAAGACAAATGGCAAACATGATCAAATAATTTGTGTTGTCGATTCCGATGACATCGATTTACAGTTGCACCTTACCCAAAATAGAGATGAAGTGATTGTACAATTGAGAAACCGACTAGAAGTTGGTCCAGTAAAAAATTTCGTTCTAGAAAATGGTCTAGTTTTTAGAAAGACTGATTCAGATAACTTACTTCTATATGTTCCGAGTGAAATGGAAAGTAGTGTCATTCGTTCCGCACATGAAAAAATTTGTCATTTGGGTATTGACAAATGTGTTGATCAGATTAGATTGCATTATTGGTTTCCGAAAATAAGAGAAAAAGTTGAACATTTCATTCAGAATTGTCTTAAATGTATTATGTTTTCTGTTCCGGCTCAAAGTAGAAACCGAGTTCTACATTCTATTCCGAAGAAAGCAGTTCCATTTGATACAATCCATATTGATCATTTCGGACCTCTTCCTTGTATTCGTTCAAAACGAAAACATATATTAGTTGTGGTAGATGCATTTACAAAACATGTTAAGTTATATGCAGTAAATTCAACAAGTTCAAAAGAGGTTTGTGCATCTCTTGATAAATATTTTGAATATTTTAGTCGTCCTAGACGAATCATAAGCGATAGGGGAACTTGTTTTACATCTTTTGAATTCAGCGAATATCTTATTAAGAATAACATTGAGCATGTTAAAATTGCTACTGGTTCAGCCCAGGCAAATGGCCAAGTCGAACGGGTGAACCGAGTGTTAAAATCAATGTTAGCTAAGTTATCTGAACCAGTACAACATTCAGACTGGACAAAAATGCTAACAAAGGTTGAATTTGCCATAAACAATTCCGTTCATTCCGCTACTAAACAGATTCCGTTTAAATTGTTGTTCGGTGTACAACAAAGAGGTTTAGAAATCGATGCTCTTACTGAGCATTTAGATAAGAAGTTAGAATCAAAGAATCGAAATCTTCTTGAAATACGAACTAATGCTTCAAAGTGTATTGAACGTTCGCAGATTCGGAATTCCGATATAGTTTCGAAAAATTTTCGAAATCCGATAGTCTTTTCTGAAGGAGATTTTGTTGTTATCCGGAATGTTGATACCTCTATTGGAACGAATAAAAAATTTGTTCCGAAATATAAAGGACCCTATAAAATACATAAAGTTCTTCCGAATGATAGGTATGTGGTTAGAGATATTGAGAATTGTCAAATGACACAGCTGCCATATGATGGAATAATTGAGGCTTGTCGTATGAGAAAGTGGGCTGATTGGCGAGATGATCGTGGTTTGGAATCGGAATCGGAATCGGAATCTGAAAAGTAATAATGACTCAGGAATGATTCCTTTTAATATAAAAACTTTTCATAGAGGTACAAAGGTATGAATACAAATGTATACATATTGGCCTCAATCATAATAATTTTGTTTCATCTTAAACGTTTATGTGTAAATGAATAGATAATTAATTTTGTTACAAGTTCAAAATTGTAAATAACCATACAGTGATTTGTAATTTTTTATACAACTGATCGAGACGATCAGATGTCAGGATGGACGAGTTATAGATTGTATACTTGTTGCGTTAAGTTAAATATATATTAAGAGAATACTCAGTCATAAAACACTTTGTGTATAATAATAGTTTTGATCAAATTAAAATTGCAGAGTAAAAAATATAAATATAAAAATGTCAAAAAAATAAATTATTAATTAGATATCATTTATACTAATCAGTTTGATATTTCTTAAATAAAATTATTAGAAAACCAAACGACTTAGTATCATTTGCATTTCACAACATCAGAAGTGGGCCACCCTAAATATTAAAATTTCAATTCAATTATGGCACCAAGACTGTTAAAAAAACAAGAATTGATAAGTTGGCTTAGTGAACGCCATATCGAGTTTGCAGCAGATGCAAACATTTCTGTATTACGTAAGCTTTATGAAGAGCATTCCGAAGATAACCATTCCGAAGACAACCATTCCGAAGAAAATTTCATTGAAGCCGAGAATATTCATCATGCTGACGACCACAGAAATTCCGAAATTCCGCAACAAAATCAAGAAATTGGAACTGAAGCTGAGGTGGATGCAGAAATCAAAATGATTGAAAAAAAATTGAAGCTGATGGAGCTGCGTCGGGAGCTAGCACGTCAAGAAGAAAATGAAGCTTTTTCCTTTTCTGGATCAACTATACCTACGTTCAAGGATATCAAGTATTCTGTTCCATTATTTTCTGGTGACGACTCATATGACGCTAAAAAATGGATAAATACTTTTGAACGAGCGTGTGATTCAGTTCAAGGTAATTCTGTTTTCCGATTAAAATCTATTCGTAGAATGATGAAGCCCGATTCTGCTGCCGAAATTTTTATGCAAATTGATGAATCCTCCTCATACGCCGAGTTCCGAAACAATTTTCTGGCCAATTTTGGACATAACTATTCAATATGCGAAGTTATTGACAAGATGAGAAGAACATCATTTTTGTCATCAAATACTTCGATTATGGGTTTTATTTTAAAAATGCAAGAGCTTGCATCACGTGCCGAAATCGATGAAAAGCAAACAATTCAGTTCATCATCGATGGATTCCAAGATCGCTCCGCTAACATTGCCGTTTTGTATCCAGCGCGTACAATCCAGGAATTGAAACAATTGGCACACCGTTATGCTCAGCTGCGAGAATCAAGTTGTGCAAATTTCCGACCAAATCCCTCTTCCGCTACTGGTTCCACTGGAGTTACCCAACATCCTCTAGGATCAAGACCTAAGGTTAAATTTTCCGCTGTTGATTCCGAAAGAAAACCTGTCCAGTGTTATAACTGCTCTGGAACTGGACACATCTCCTCATCATGTCCACATCCAAAGCGTCCAAAGGGATCCTGTTTCAGATGTGGTTCAACATTGCACGTTCTCAAGGATTGTCCTAAGGTACCACTACAACGTTCTAATGGTGTTGCATTAATTGATGATTACTGTTCCGGCTCTAACCAAAACATTTCTGTTGTTGATGTCAATCCCGAGGTTAAAAATTTGAATGAGATAAATTATGTAAGTATTGCTTTTCCTACTTCTGATTCTGTTCCGCATTTCAACACGTATCTGTCTCATCTCTCTCTTTTTGATACCGGTAGTCCGATTAGTTTGATTAGGCATTCTGAGGTTCCAAAGGGGTTGCATTGTAAACATTTGAGACCAACGGGATACTTTGGAGTAGGAAGCTTACCAGTTTGCACCTATGGAGTTTTTTTTGTCAGTATTAAATTTAATGGCCTTACTAAAAATATAGAAATTTATGTTGTTCCGGATACTTATGTCCCATATCCAGTGTTATTGGGTCGCAATTTCTTACAAATTTTTAAAATTAAACTATGTTTTATTCCTAATAATGTACCAAAACCAAAAATTGAAATAAATATAAATTCAGATTCGAATGAAATTAAAATTGATAATCAAGTTTTACATTGCGTGTACAAATCATTAGCCAAAAATTGTCCTGAAAATTCGGCACATTGTTCGTTGTGTAGTCTATTGCCTCATACGATTATAGCATCATGTTCGGAGCGTAGATATAGTGTGAGTGATTCTTTGCCTTACATATTTAATATAGATACTTTTGAAATAATGGAAGATAAGTACGATATTAACCTAAAATTAAGTTCCGAATACAAAGAAAGAATTCAAAAGATTATTCGTTCAGAATATTTAGATGTTGAAAATATTCCGGTTATCAAGCACGATTTCTCTATGAAGCTTCATCTTACGTCTAATACTCCAATAAGTTATCCTCCGCGAAGGTTGTCTTTTTCTGACAAACGTATTGTAGATAAACAAGTGAAGGAGTTATTAGATAAAGGAATAATTAGACCTAGTGAGTCCCCATACGCCTTTCCATTAGTTTTGGTCCCAAAAAAAGATAACGAAAAAAGATTATGTGTTGACTATCGCGCACTCAACAAAATTCTCGTGCGGGATAGCTTTCCTATTCCAGTAATAGATGATTGCTTGGCAAGATTAGAGGGAAAAAAATATTTTACTATTTTGGATCTCAGAAATGGTTTCCATCATATTCCGATTGATGAGAACTCAATTCAGTTTACAGCTTTTGTTACCCCTGATGGTCATTACGAATACACAAAATTACCTTTTGGTATAAAAAAGGGTCCTGCTTATTTTCAGAGATTCATGATTTTTATTTTGCGTCAGTTTATCGACGAAGGTTCTGTTGTGGTATATTTCGATGACATAACGTTAGCCACTGTGACCATTGAAGATCACATTGCTCTCCTTAAACGGGTTTTACGGCGCATGGCTGAATTCCGACTTGAAATCAAACCAAGTAAATGTAAGTTTTGCTATGAAGAAATTGAATACTTGGGTTTTACTGTTAGTGTGAACGGCATAAGGCCAAATAACCACCATTTGACAGCAATTCAGCACCTTCCAATTCCGAAAAATGTTAAGGAATTACAAAAGTGTTTAGGTTTATTTTCCTACTTCCGAAGATTTATTCCGTCATTTTCAGCTATAGCAAAACCTTTAAGGGACTTGACTAAGCCAAATGTTCCGTTCAGTTTTGACAACAATTGTGTTGAAGTTTTTAAGTTTCTTTGCAACAAATTAGTTACGAGTCCTTTGTTGGCTTTATTTAGCCCTGAAAGAGAAACAGAGTTGCATTGTGATGCCAGTGCGCTCGGTTATGGCGGTATTCTGATGCAACGTCAGGATGATGGGAAATTTCATCCCGTTGCATATTTTTCAAAAGCAACTACAGGGTCTGAATATAAATTTCATAGCTATGAGCTTGAGACTTTAGCGATAATTTACTCTTTAGAAAAGTTCCATAATTACTTAGATGGAATTCCATTCCGAATTATTACTGATTGTGATTCCTTAGCATTAACATTAGAGAAACAAAAATCAGTCCCTCGTATAGCTCGTTGGGCTCTAAAATTGGAGCAATATGATTATTCCATTAGACATAGAAGTTGTACATTAATGGGTCATGTGGATGCATTGAGCCGCCACCACCCAATTTCAATTAAGACAAATGGCAAACATGATCAAATAATTTGTGTTGTCGATTCCGATGACATCGATTTACAGTTGCACCTTACCCAAAATAGAGATGAAGTGATTGTACAATTGAGAAACCGACTAGAAGTTGGTCCAGTAAAAAATTTCGTTCTAGAAAATGGTCTAGTTTTTAGAAAGACTGATTCAGATAACTTACTTCTATATGTTCCGAGTGAAATGGAAAGTAGTGTCATTCGTTCCGCACATGAAAAAATTTGTCATTTGGGTATTGACAAATGTGTTGATCAGATTAGATTGCATTATTGGTTTCCGAAAATAAGAGAAAAAGTTGAACATTTCATTCAGAATTGTCTTAAATGTATTATGTTTTCTGTTCCGGCTCAAAGTAGAAACCGAGTTCTACATTCTATTCCGAAGAAAGCAGTTCCATTTGATACAATCCATATTGATCATTTCGGACCTCTTCCTTGTATTCGTTCAAAACGAAAACATATATTAGTTGTGGTAGATGCATTTACAAAACATGTTAAGTTATATGCAGTAAATTCAACAAGTTCAAAAGAGGTTTGTGCATCTCTTGATAAATATTTTGAATATTTTAGTCGTCCTAGACGAATCATAAGCGATAGGGGAACTTGTTTTACATCTTTTGAATTCAGCGAATATCTTATTAAGAATAACATTGAGCATGTTAAAATTGCTACTGGTTCAGCCCAGGCAAATGGCCAAGTCGAACGGGTGAACCGAGTGTTAAAATCAATGTTAGCTAAGTTATCTGAACCAGTACAACATTCAGACTGGACAAAAATGCTAACAAAGGTTGAATTTGCCATAAACAATTCCGTTCATTCCGCTACTAAACAGATTCCGTTTAAATTGTTGTTCGGTGTACAACAAAGAGGTTTAGAAATCGATGCTCTTACTGAGCATTTAGATAAGAAGTTAGAATCAAAGAATCGAAATCTTCTTGAAATACGAACTAATGCTTCAAAGTGTATTGAACGTTCGCAGATTCGGAATTCCGATATAGTTTCGAAAAATTTTCGAAATCCGATAGTCTTTTCTGAAGGAGATTTTGTTGTTATCCGGAATGTTGATACCTCTATTGGAACGAATAAAAAATTTGTTCCGAAATATAAAGGACCCTATAAAATACATAAAGTTCTTCCGAATGATAGGTATGTGGTTAGAGATATTGAGAATTGTCAAATGACACAGCTGCCATATGATGGAATAATTGAGGCTTGTCGTATGAGAAAGTGGGCTGATTGGCGAGATGATCGTGGTTTGGAATCGGAATCGGAATCGGAATCTGAAAAGTAATAATGACTCAGGAATGATTCCTTTTAATATAAAAACTTTTCATAGAGGTACAAAGGTATGAATACAAATGTATACATATTGGCCTCAATCATAATAATTTTGTTTCATCTTAAACGTTTATGTGTAAATGAATAGATAATTAATTTTGTTACAAATTCAAAATTGTAAATAACCATACAGTGATTTGTAATTTTTTATACAACTGATCGAGACGATCAGATGTCAGGATGGACGAGTTATAGATTGTATACTTGTTGCGTTAAGTTAAATATATATTAAGAGAATACTCAGTCATAAAACACTTTGTGTATAATAATAGTTTTGATCAAATTAAAATTGCAGAGTAAAAAATATAAATATAAAAATGTCAAAAAAAATAAATTATTAATTAGATATCATTTATACTAATCAGTTTGATATTTCTTAAATAAAATTATTAGAAAACCAAACGACTTAGTATCATTTGCATTTCACATTATAAAGAAAAAGGTATGCCGTTAATAATGAAATACAACATCAGCCAAATGGTCGCGACGACCACCCGGACCATATCCTTTTCATGAAATTTTCCATAACCAAATCGCAAAGTGGCTGCCCTATGTCCTCGATAGCCTCACGAATTCCATCTTTGAGGTCTTGAATCGACGCTGTGCTGTTGGCGTAGACCTTATCTTTCACGTGGCCCCAAAGGAAGAAGTTAAATCACAAGATCTTGGTGGCCAATTGTGATCACCTCTTCGAGAGATAACACGGTCCGGAAACTTTTTCCGTTTTACGAACCGTCGCTGCCAAATTTTCACCATTTTTATAGTGAATTTTAATCATTTCAATGCGTTGTTGAAGCGTGTATCGTTTCATTTTTATTAATGGCTTGCTTGTCAAATGTCAAAAAATGACAGCTTCAAAAGTGACAGTTACCGAAATAGCGGGCTATTCAAAATAACACCTCTTATCGGAAAACCCTTTATTAGGAAAGTATGAGATCTTTTTTTTTTAAATACATGTAATTCATTTTGACTCCTTTCCACTACTTCGTCAACTCCTTCGTTTCGTACACCTTTTTTCTTATTTGTTCGCACCATGATCCTGAAAGAAATTATTATTTATATAAAATACCAGCCTCAATTTACTATAGAATGCGAAAAACTAATTTTAAGGATTGAATTTCATTTCAATAAAACTGTAACTTCATATTTAGATTGTAACCAGCTCAAGAAAAGCATTCGTACGCGTACGAATGTGCCCCATGTTTGACTATACGAATGCTCCCCAAACTGTACACAATACACAAAAACAGTTTTCTCAAAAACTGTAATGAGATTTTACAATATTTATAATTAAAACACAAATTTAACACTTTTATCAACATTTTTTCATCACTATTTAGCCAAAAAACAAACAAAACTTACTCACAATATTACATCAAACGTACACAAAAAAATTACTTAGAGCACTAAAAAACACTAAACGTCTTGTCGCGACCGCATCTGTTGCACTTATGATTTAAAATTTATTGAGCACCTCGGTGCCTACTATGCCTATGCACATTAGTAAGTACGTGTTTGAATACCGTTGAGTTTTAGTTTTATGCTCACTGTACGAAGGGTGACCGTGTACGAGGGGTGACCACTTCCCGGGGGAAGTGGTCACCCTTCGTACAGTTTTTACTTTTAATTTTTTAATTATTTATTTACTCTCTGCAGCTTCGAGTTAATGGACTGTATCAATAATATATATATTATTACACTTTACGAAAAAAATTTACACTGCTAAGTCAAAGGCTTAAATAGTTATAGCCATTTTAATGGGATAAGATTTTTGTACGAATCCTCCCCACCCGTGGGGTACCTTCGTACAGCACATGGGGCACATTCGTACGACATGGGGAGGATTCATACAGGATATTTAAAAAGTTAATTTGGCTTCCTTTTTATTTGTCAAAAACAAAAACCGTGTTTTAAACATTTACTCACTTATTATTGATTCAATTTGACCCATTGTTACCTCTAATTCTGCTAAAAAAAAGAACTCAAAGTTTGTTTATAAAGGGTTTTCCAATAAGAGGTGTTATTTTGATATTCAATCGGATGTTTATTTCATTATAAAGAGGAAGGTATGCCGTTAATGAATGAAATACAACATCAGCCAAATGGCCGCCATATCCTTTTCATGAAATTTTCCACAACCAAATCGCAAAGTGGCTGCCCTATGTCCTCGATAGCCTCACGAATTCCATCTTTGAGGTCTTGAATCGACGCTGGGCTGTTGGCGTAGACCTTATCTTTCACGTGGCCCCAAAGGAAGAAGTTAAATCACAAGATCTTGGTGGCCAATTGTGATCACCTCTTCTAGAGATAACACGGTCCGGAAACTTTTCCCGTTTTACGAACCGTCTCTGCCAAATTTTCACCATTTTTATAGTGAATTTTAATAATTTCAATGCGTTGTTGAAGCGTGTATCGTTTTATTTTTATTAATGGCGTGCTTGTCAAATGTCAAAAAATGACAGCTTCAAAAGTGACAGTTACCGAAATAGCTGGCTGTTCAAAATGACACCTCTTATCGGAAAACCCTTTATTAGGAAAGTATGAGATCTTTTTTTTTTAAATACATGTAATTCATTTTGACTCCTTTCCACTACTTCGTCAACTCCTTCGTTTCGTACACCTTTTTTCTTATTTGTTCGCACCATGATCCTGAAAGAAATTATTATTTATATAAAATACCAGCCTCAATTTACTATAGAATGCGAAAAACTAATTTTAAAGGATTGAATTTCATTTCAATAAAACTGTAACTTCGTGTTTAGATTGTAACCTGCTCAAGAAAAGCATTCGTACGCGTACGAATGTGCCCCATGTTTGACTGTACGAATGCTCCCCAAACTGTACACAATACACAAAAACCGTTTTCTCGAAAACTGTAATGAGATTTTACAATATTTATAATTAAAACACAAATTTAACACTTTTATCAACAATTTTTCATCACTATTTAGCCAAAAAACATACAAAACTTACTCACAATATTACATCAAACGTACACAAAAAAATTACTTAGAGCACTAAAAAACACTAAACGTCCTGTCGCGACCGCATCTGTTGCACTTATGATTTAAAATTTATTGAGCACCTCGGTGCCTACTATGTCTATGCACATTAGTAAGTATACAAGCCAAAATTATTTTGGTTTGAAGAAATGGACTGGCTCCATGAACTTAAGAAAAACGCGAGTGTTTTGATTTCTTTTCTCGTTGGCGACATCTTCGAAAGTCAAATTTTATTTTATTATTTATTTAATTTGACATCATCATTCAAATGAAAAAAAAATATATGAACTTGCTGGCAATGTGACTTGCAAGTCTTGTGCCACCTACGTGACACCAAGTACACCGATAGAGATTTGACAGTTAATATGTAAGCTATGGCAAGCCAAAACTTGCTCGTGTGACCCCAGGGTTAAATGAGGAAATTTTCATCCGGTTTTTGACATTAGCTTAAGTTCACTGAAGTAATTATAGTTGGGCTTTACGACTGTCGGAATAGTGAAGGCCTTAAGTGGGAACCTTGCAACCAATGCGAATCTTACCGTTTTTATGGCGTGCGGGCCCATTCTTTTGGGTAAGGAGATTTTCGATTCCATTTAGAAAAATAAGTCGTCAAACCACAAGCTTTAAGTTTTGGCTTAGGTATATGTAGGATTTCTTAAATTGATGTCCGACATGAAACAAGTAAAAGTAATCTTCTGGCTCAGTACAAGGTTTGAGCAGTAAATTACTTCCAATCAGTCACGCTGGCTGCTTTTGCTCGAAGTCTTAGCCTTATATCATATTAATACTTATTCTGTCACGGGCACGCAAGCCGCAATACTAGATGAAAGTTTAAATTTATGCATTCTAGAATCACCTTTGTATTTGTCCTTTTTTGAATGCTCTATAGACAAAAAGTCGTACGCTTAAGACTGCATTGCATTCAAAGAAGAAAGAATTTCAACTCGTTTTCAAAACAAACACGCATTGAAAGCCTCGCTTAACGTCATAGTCTGATAAACTCAGTGTTGACTTATCTAAATGTTAAGGGTACGCAGTGCAGCAATCACCAGTTTTAAATTTGTTGAAGTTTGTTTTCACTTAACATTCTTTAAGCTTACTACCCACAGCGAGTGTAGCCGTTCCTAGCCTTTTTTTATGGAAAAAAGTGTGGGTTCTGCGTGTTGTTTAAAATTTCACTTGGAACATTAGTAGAGTCTGACATCCGTTTCAAATACCAAATGTCATACAATGTTACTTTGTTGTTGATGTATGTATGAATGACACATCCACCGACTTACTATACATTCAATACAACGCAGACGGACGTGAGTCCATTGTAGTTCAAGTTTTGAAAGCAAAAAAGGAATTATTATTAAAAATCACGCGACCAAATGAAAATTAATTTAAATTCAGCTGACTGTTGGTTTGTTAGAGTTCTCAAAATAAACATTGTGTATGAAGATTCTTTTTGTGTTCATTTACAATTTAGGGCAAAGGCAAAATTATGTTTCGCTTAATCATAAACACACGGACGGAATTATATTTTGCACTATCCAATGTCATATCATCAGTATTCACAACATGTTATTAGAAATAATACGGCCCCATATGTGACTTTTTTTTGCTTAACAGGCAAAACGTGCACATTGGAAAGTTGTTGTTGTATCCATGTCACTGGAAAACCTTTTTTTATTCTTTTTCATGAAACCAATGACTGGCCATTATAAGAGTTACTATCTTTAAAGATATTAATTTTTAAAAGCGCAATGACAATGACAACATAACATTAGTCCTGAGCCTGACATCTAAAACCTATATTTAAATTGGAATTTGAAAAATGATAAGTAGAATAATTGTAGATAGATAGGGGTCATTACAACGTATTTGTGCTATTTGCTTGTAAGACGGGGAAGGGTCGTTGGTTACCTGGCTAGCATTTTTCGTTGAACTGCACAAAAATGAGGGGGATATTGCTTTGTACATTGGCAGACAACATGTTGTTTATCGATTACTTTGTACAAATAAATATTTATGTTAACAGACGAAAAAACATTACGGTAAGCGTACATAACTCCTAACTAACTTTTTTCCACTTTTGGGAATATAGTTCAAAACTTTCAGGTAGGTCAATTTTATTTTTAATTTTCTAATGGATAAAGATGATGACCAAATCAATAAATTTATGATGAAGAAATTGTATAGGAAAGCATTGACATTTTCAACATTATACTGGTATAGGAAAGAGTTCCGAACCATCGCCATTGAAAACATGTCATTGTGTTAGTTGTTGATTGTATACAGCATCGACCTTTAAAAACAATCCCCAGCATTAAAACATGAGACTATGTCTGCCGAAGTTCTTAAGCTTTTTATTTTCTATTGTCACCAATAACATTTTAATGAGTTGAGGAGTTGAAGTTAAATTATAGCTGTCTATCGTTCCAATAACTAAAAATTAAGCGCTATTGTTTCCGTGGTTTTATGTTGGAAGCGCTGGCATTTGATACATGTCAAACCTAACTGCTATCTGGAATGGCATGATATAAGTTTGAATGTAAAAATGAAAAATTAATGAATAAAACTTACTTTAAAATTGGTAGTTTAAATGTTCAAATGAGGATTATGGTCGTAATTATCGGCCGAATACGCAATCAATCGTTAAAATTGTGAAGAAATTCGAAGAGAGTGGAAGCGTTACTGATACAAAAAGTCCTGTGCATTCGGTCGAATATATTACTGCTGCAAGCACAAATGTTACCCGGCGATACCTACATACACTATGGCGTATTTTGCATTCGGATTTTCATCTCAACTCTTAGAAAGTTTAAATCACGCAACAATTGAAGCCTACTGACCATTCGCAAGGCCGAAGATACGCTAATTGAGTATTGGACAGGACCGGATCTACCTAAGGACTGCTTGACCTGCACCCAGGCCCCAAGGTAACAAGGGACCCAGATCCCGTTAAAAACAATGGGCGATAGTTTGAATTTAAAAAATGGTCATCTGTATCTAAAGTCGGTTTACAGACGATATTTTTGAGTGATGAAAAATTGCATACTTCAATGAATATTGGGTTATTTTTTACACATTTTTATGAGTTTTTTTTCATATCTTACATAAGCTGATTCACATCGTAGGTTGTACTCGCCACATTTTTTTCCGATGGCAATAGCACCGGAAAACGACTTTCTTATATAATTATGTGTGTCGTCCTTATAAACCTCAATTATTTTTCTTAATTTTTCGAAAACGAGAAGATATGTTCGGATGTTGTTTTCTGCATCTCGCTGAGAACTTCTTGCAGCATTTAATTAAGAAAAAAATGAGTACTTAATTACATAAAATTTTTAAACAAATTAGTTCGAAGTTTAAAAAAAGGTTAAGAATGTGAATATTTTGACTCTGAAAATAATTTTTCGAAATCTATTCCTAAAAACAGTTTTACTTAATAGCAATATGAAAGAAGCAATTTTAAGCAAGAAGGTATAACACGGTATAGGGAACAAAGCAGTTGATTTTTAATATTTTGTTTAAAAATATTTATGTTATAAAATCGACCCTCCTATCTAAACGGGGGGCAATAGACCCCTCTCCCCGTATGATTTTTTTTCTTGTCTTAATGCAACGTATACACTCCACCTATCAAGCAAATCGCTCGTCGATCACCCTTTACAAACAACATAAAAATTGTTTAAACGAAAAAATGTAATGTTTATGATTTCAAACAATATAAAAAACAAAAAAAAAATGAAAAAAAAATCATACAAATACGAGCTGTTTCTGCGGACTTTCTAAAAACAGAAACTTTTTAATAGTAGGTTTAGGTTAGGTTAAAGTCGACAGTCACTTAGGCCAAAAGAAAAGGCCCATTGTGATACCACATGAACCTAGAGAATTACTTCTTACTAGTCGAACCATTTTGAGCTTTTTTATAAAGCGAAGAAGATATTTGATATTCTTATTAGCTAGTTCACTGGGATTATGATAAAAGTACTCTCCCAGATGAAGTTTGCGTCTAAGTGAAAGAGCAGGGCAAGTGCAGAGAAGGTGAGAGATTGTTTCCTCTTCTTCCTCGTCCACCAAGTCGTGTTGCGTGTCTGGGTATAAGACAGTGTCTCGTAAGGATAAGG
>CAKKXW010000019.1:0-65450 GCA_920937365.1 Sphaerophoria rueppellii | reverse complement strand
ACAGCACAGTTTATAGTTTTGACAAATTGTGTTGTTGTTTCTGCAGCAAATGTTGTTGTTTTCTTAATTCTCAAGTTTAAATTTCTACAGCAGGAGTTGTGATTTCTACAAATTGGTGATGGATTTAGCAACCATGCCTTAGTCAAATTGAAAACATTGGATGTAGGGTCAATTTTGACAATGAATGCAATCATTTAAACCACGATTTTCATCATTTCTACAACAGAGATTTGTTTTTGGTGCCTACGGTCTGCAAAGACTTCCCTATGATTATGATTAACCGCCCTTCTAGTAATTCAGGTATAAATCTAATCCAAATGTTCAGCTACATGTTTTCGTTGATGCGAGTGAAAATGCATACGCTGCAGTTGCATACCTTCGATTCTCATCTGGTGACTTCGTTGAATGCGCTTTCATTGGCAGTAAGGCTAAAGTGGCACCTCTTAAGGACATGTCTATATTCAGACTAGAATTGGAGAGCATTTTTGTCGCCTTAAGAATTGAAGAAATTATTGAAGCATCTAAACCAAGAGATGGATTCCAAGTAAAGAAAATGTCGCCGGCGCGGCGAGGCCACTAAATGGCAACGTCATGTTAAGTTTGTACCTGTGTCCCGGTGGTACTCGGGACCTTCATTTCTTTTTGAGCAAGAAAATCAGTGGCCAATAGATGAATCCCTCCAATTTGAAACCTCCAATGAACCCAGAGTGAATTATATTCTAAATACAAAACCTAATGTGAGGTTAATAGATTACACTCGTTTCACGAAATGGAATAGACTTTTACGAACAGTTGCCTACGTTTTTAAGTTCATCGACATCAAATGTCGAAAAAGGTGGTAAATTATTTTATCCCTTTGGATACCGAGTACCTGACACGTTCCCAGAATTATCTGTATCGGCAGTGCCAATCTGAAGCTTATCCAGAAGAGATCGCCGCTTTAAAAACTTAACAAGGAATTTCATCTCTAGGCAAAACAAGTCCGTTGTACCAGTTGTCTCCTTATATGGACTCCGATGATGTCGTTCGTATTAATGGCCGCATTGACGCTGCTAATGGTATTCCATTTGAAGCAAAACGACCAGTTATCTTGCCTAAGGAACACTATGTAACACAGCTTATCATTAATGAGGTTCATCAACGTTTCCATCACTAAAATATCGACATTGTGCTTAATGAATTAAAACAGCTATACTACATTGCATCACTTAGAACAACTTTGAAAAAGGTGATAAATAATTGTCAGCACTGCAGAAACAATAAATCAAAACCCTTACCGCCACTAATGGGTGAACTTTCGCCGAGCAGATTGAAATCTTATACACGACCATTTTCTTACGTCGGTATAGATTACTTTGATCCTATTTATGTGAAAGTTGGAAGACATTTAGAGAAACGATGGGGTGTCCTAATTACCTGTCTGACAATAAAAAGCAATTTAAAGGTTCATTGCACGCAGGGGCACGCCATTGGAAGTGATAAGCGATAATGGAACGAATTTCCGTGGTGCTAGCAAGGAGCTAATCGATCATGTTCAACGAATAGACCGAGCGAAAATTTTAAACGAATTTGTTGTGTAAATTAAATGGTACTTTATACCACCAGCATCACCACATATGGGGGGAGTTGGGAGAGAATGGTACGTTCTGTGAAGCAAGTTCTTACTAGTACGAATCCTCCACGAAACCCTTCAGACGAAACACTCTTAAGTATGATGGCTGAAGTCGAGAATATCATCAACTCGAGGCCACTAACCTACGTTCCATTAGACAGTGACAGCGATGAGGCTCTAACACCAAATCATTTTTTGCTGGGTTCCTCCAATGGTAAAACTCAGTTCGGTGAATTCAACGATGATGGCATTATTCTCAAAAAATACTGGATGACATGTGAGCAATTCGCTAACTCATTTTGGAAGTGCTGGGTACAGGAGTACCTACCCACCTTGACTAAGCGGACAAAGTGGTTTAATCCAACCGAACCAATCTGTTCTGTATCGGAGATGTTGTTATTATCGTAGGTCCACAATTCCCGAGAAATCAAAGGCCGAAAGGGATAGTCAAAAACGTGTTCCCAGGAAAGGACGGGTGCTATACTAGGCCCGCTGTTTGCCTCAGGATGGTAACCAGGAACAGAGCTCCAGCTTAACAGGGGGTAGTGTTGTCAAACCTGGCAACGCTCACCACTTCAAAATTCATCATCACGATTTGGCATTACTAAAAAACGATTGCTAATTTTTCAAAAAGGACACGTACCATAAACACAATCGAAAAAGGCGGAATTTGATATCGACCTAGCCAAAAAACGAAAACTTTAGTCTTTCTTTCAAGAAACTCTTAAGATAGTTTTTTAACTTTAATAAATAAAAGTGCTTGAATTATAAAAATTTGTTAATTATTTATTCAAATTTATTTAGTTCAACAACTCCCTTACATATATTCCTTAGTGGATCGGCTGGCGTGGGCAAAAGTACTGTTATCAACACGTTACCTATATCTTTTTTTTTATACACTATCAGAATTGGTCGAAGAGAGCTTATAGCAAGCACAGTCTTACGACCAATGGTTTACCAACATAGTAGACTATGTTATACCACCGGCTCATCACTTAGTGCAGTGTTAGTTGTTAGTAAGCAAACATTACATAACAAACACTCACATGGATGAAACAAAAATAAGACAGTTAACAAAACAAGATTAATCCAAAACTAATAATTACAAACATTAAGTAAACAAAGAAACATTTAAAAGTGTATAACACTGCTGATGAATTTTTATTTTATCGAAAAATTTATTTACCAAAAAGCGTCTGTAACATAAATTAAACAGAAAAAGTTACATTGTAGGCAACAAAATAATTCAATTATGTATGAACAGAAAATAATACCTTTTGTAGTAATGTTACATAAAATGTTGTTATCAGTTCGACAAAAAGTTATTGAATGAAAAAGAAAAGTCTTAATCTGACTGAAAATAGTCAAAAGTAACTTCTTCTTTTTTTTAAACAAGTATTCAAAATTCAAAGTATTGTAATATGTATACACTTTCTATTCCTACCTCTCTATATCTCTGTATGTCAATCTATTGTGATGTGTACACACTTTGTAACTCCACCTCTTTATATCTCTATTCTTAAATGTGTAAACACTATTTATCTCTTTCACTCTAATATTGTCTAATTGCTGAATAGTTATGTAGCAAAAGTTTTATTTGTAGTTGTGTTGGAATATAAACAATTTGTTATAATGTTAAAACAAAATAATGTTTATTCCTCAGAAAGTTTATAATACGAATGAAAAATATTTTTTCTGAAAACTCAAACTCAATACAAACACATAGCTTGAAATTAAACTTGAGTATTAAAGTGTTTCAAAAACAAAGTACGTAAATGTACATCCAACACTCCTCCTCATTTACTTAACCAGACCACACCTCTCTCGAAGCATTTTATGTCTTCCAGCTCCCAATGGCTTTGTTAGTAAATCTGCAAGCATGGATTCGGTCGGACAATATTTACATGCAATGGTTTGATTCTTAATGAAGTCTTTCACGAAATGGTAACGGGTATCGATATGCTTTGTTCGATTTGAAAAATGTTCATCCTTTATCAATTTCAATACACTTTGATTGTCTTCAAATATTACAGTAGCATTATTTAAATCTTGATTTAAATCTTTTAAAATTCTTCGAATCCAAGAAGCTTCTTGACAAGCTTCAGAAAGAGCAATAAACTCAGCTTCAGTGGATGAGAGCGCAACACATGTTTGTTTCCTGTAGGACCAGCTTATAACGCCTCCGTTCACTTTGAATAAATATCCACTATTTGATTTCCTGTCTACTCTGTCCTCAGCCCAGTTTGCATCAGCATAACCATATAAAAGTTCATCTTCTTTGTTTTCAACTTTGCTTAGTAATAATTTAGTTTTTGCTGTTCCTTTTAAATATTTAAGTATGCGTTTAAGTTCATTCCAATCATTTTGCGTTGGTTGACTGACCTTCTGTGACAAGATTGAAATGCTTGTGGATATATCAGGTCTTGAATTTATTGCAATGTATAAAAGACATCCAACAAGCTTTTGATATTTGCTATTGTCCATCAGAACATCACTTTCACCCACCTGTTTTCCATAATTTGGATCAATTGGAACATTAGAGATCTTAGATTCTGCCAAACCAAAATCTCTTGCAATCTGTTCTATATATCTTTCTTGATTTAGTTGATAATTTCCCTCTGAATTCTTTTCTATTTGGAGGCTTAAAAAACTCTTGACATTTCCCAAATTCTTCAATTGAAATTTCGATGAGAGAATTCTTTCTGTTGAATCAATCAAGTTCTTTGATTTGCTTGCAAGTAGGATATCGTCAACATAAATCAAAATGTAACACCATTCATCTTTTACTTTCTTTGAATAAAGACAAGGATCGACTCTGCTTTGAAGAAATTCCGCATTTACTATGACTGAATGAATTGCTTCATTCCAAGCTCTTGCCGCTTGCTTGAGTCCATACAAACTTTTCTTCAATAAGAAAACTAAATCTTCCTTTCCCTCAACTTCAAAACCAGGTGGTTGTCTCATGTATATTGTTTCTTTTAAATCGCCATTCAAAAATGCCGTTTTCACGTCTAGGTGTTGGACAATGAAATCTCCTTTCGCCGATATTGACAAAAGGTTTCTAAAAGTCGTTATTCTCACAACAGGAGCAAATACTTGATCATAATCACATCCGTACTTTTGCGAAAATCCTTGGGCAACTAAACGAGCTTTAAACCTCTTCCCTTTTTCATTTGATCCCGTTTTTATTTTAAATACCCATTTACTTCCAATTGCTTTTCTATCTTTTGGTAGTTCACATAAATCCCAAGTTCTATTTTCATTTAAGGAATTCATTTCATCTTTCATTGCTTCAAGCCATTCTTTTTTATGTTTACTAGATAAAACATTCTTTAGATTCCTGGGTTCTTGCTCAAAATTAGAAGCTATAAAAATTTCATCAATTAACCTTGCAGGTGGAATACCTTTGGTTATTCTTTTCGATATTCGATTGTTTCTATCAATTTCATTTTTGTTTTCTGAAAAGTCTACTTCCGGAGTTTGTACTTGTTCTGGTTCTTGCTGCGGTTCCGGTTGTAATTCTTGCTGAGGTTCTTGTTCTGGTTCTAGTTGTGGAATTAGCATTGGTTCTTGCTGTGGTTCTTGTCTTGATTTTTCTGATTTAGAATTTATTTTAAATTCAATATCTGTTTGTTTCCCATTTGTATTTATGCTTGTTGACGATTTCTTTATTATTAAATTTTGATGAAAATCTGCAAACTTTACATCCCGGCTTATAACTACTTTTTTCTTTGTCGAATCGTAGCAGCGATAAGCTTTCGATTGTTCATCGTATCCAACAAAAACCATTTCAATAGCAGTTTGATCTAATTTCTGTCGCTTTTCGATTGGAACGTGTACAAAACATTTTGAACCAAATATTCTAAAATGTTTGATATGTGGTCTCGAACCATTCCATCCTTCATAAGGAGTTATTTTTGTCGCTTTAGTGGGTAAACGATTTTGAATGTAGTTTGCTGTCATAACTGCTTCAGCCCAAAACGTGTACTTCAAGTCTGCATCCAACAACATGCAACGTGCCATCTCGATCAGTGTACGGTTCTTGCGTTCCGCAATACCATTTTGCTGAGGAGTATACGCCGCAGTATATTGAGCTTGAATACCTTGAGATTTCATGTAGTCGACAATAGCATTACCAGTATATTCTCCTCCTCGATCCGACCTTATTATTTTTGGCTTACGATTGAATTTCGTTTTTACCATTTCAACATATTCCTGAAGTTTGGATAACACTTCTGACTTTTGCTTCAGAAGATAAACGGTAGTGAACCTGGTAAAATCATCAATAAAAGTCAAAATATAACGTTTTCCGCTTGGCGAAACTGTTTGCATCGGGCCACAAACATCCGAATGTATAAGGTCAAGAGGAGCCATCGTCTTGGAGTTAGATTGTCTTGGAAAAGAAAGTCGAGTCATCTTTCCTTGTATACATATATCACATTGACATCTAACACAACAATCAACTAATTTTATACCATTAACTATTCCGTTCGAAACCATATCCTTAACAACTTGTGGGTCTCGATGTCCACAAACTCTGTGCCAGTAATGGATACAATTTTCGTATTGTTGACAAGCTACCAAAATTTTATTTGCTTCACGTAACTTATACAGATTATGAACTAGATCCCCAATGGCAACTTGCTTATCTTCTAACTTAATCTCGCATATTTCCTTTTTGAAATATATGGTGAAACCAACATCAATGAGTTTCCGTACAGATAGTAGATTTCCACCAATTTCTGGAACATACAAAACTTCAGTTAATGTTACATAAGATACCTCATTTTTCTGATTGAGAAAACGTATTTTTCCGTTCCCACGTCCCTTGGATTCTACTTCATTGCCATTCGCAACATTGATTTTCTCATGATGATTGGAATCCAAATAGGTAAAGAATGACTTATCACTTGATATATGACAAGTAGCTCCTGAATCAATTATCCAACCATCAAAATTATTTGATACCATGAATAGAAATTCACTGTTAATGTTGTCTACTTTATTTGCCTTGTTTGCTATGAATTGACCGTTCTTATTTTTATTTGCCTTAGCTTTCCATTTCTTGTATTGTAAGCAGTCTTTCTTAAAATGTCCTTTGTCTTTACAGAAGAAACATTCTCTTTCTTTTTTGTCATGAACCTTCAAAATAGTTTCTTTACTTATTCTTTCCCTATTACCTTCAGTCCGACGCATATATTCTTCCATTAGCTTTGATTGGACCAATGAAAATGTCAAATCTTCATGTGGTCTTGTCTCAAGTGCAGTAATGAGAGTATCGTAGCTTCGTGGTAAACTACTTAAGAGCATGGCAATACTCCAACTTTTTGAGAGTTCCTCTTCACCTAGATCTCGCAGTTTATCAAACAAAACTATCATTTGATTAATGTGAGATGGAACATCACCACCTTCTTCCATCTTTAGAGAACAAATTCTTCGCATTAAATGACACCTATTACTTATTGTATCCTTTTCGTGATATTTCTTCAATGCTAACCAAGCATCTCTGGCAGAATTTTCACGTCTAATATGAACAAGCTGTCCATCTTCTACTAAAAGACCAATCAGTGCCCTTGCTTGATCGTCATTCTTTTTCCATTCTTTCAAACCAGCAGTGTTTTCTGCAGTGAAATTCGGTTTTTCTTTATTAACTATTTCCCATAACCCTTCTTTAATTAACAATAGTTCAAGCTTGAATTTCCAATTTGAATAATTTGCATCATTCAATCTTGCTACATTAAATCTTGTTCCATCAGTCATTGTTTAATATTTATTTTAAATAAATTCTAAGATCTTGATTTCTTGAAGTTTATTGTCTTGCGGGTTCTGGGCCCATAACCTGTTGGAATATAAACAATTTGTTATAATGTTAAAACAAAATAATGTTTATTCCTCAGAAAGTTTATAATACGAATGAAAAATATTTTTTCTGAAAACTCAAACTCAATACAAACACATAGCTTGAAATTAAACTTGAGTATTAAAGTGTTTCAAAAACAAAGTACGTAAATGTACATCCAACAAGTTGTAAGTAATTGTGTATACACTCTTTAGAGTTTCCCCCACACTCTAGTGGTTAAGAGGAGAACTTCGTTAAGCATCGAGAAGATTCTGCGCCTACTAGAACCTAGTAGTTTCTCGAACCTATTTGAGTTATATAAATACCCGCTTGATGATGATGTAAGAATACTATGTCGTCGTTGTTTCGTCTATTTGACAATGTTTCCATTTGGAGAGTTGGTAAACGGTTTTCATAAGAAGAACATTTAAATAGAATACCTTTAAGGGCAAAACGAGTAAGGTTTCGTTGAACAGATTCTATTCTGTCAATATGAATATTATAATGAGGTGACCAAACCTGCGAAGCGTATTCTAAGTGGGGACGAACAATATAGGAATAATATATAGCGCGGGTTATATATGGATCGCGAAACTACTTTGACTAGCGCCTTATAAATCCAAACATTGAGTTTGCTTTATTCAAGATGTTGTTAATGTGAACAGAAAAATCTAACTTAGGGGTAGGTACAAAAAAAAAAAACTCCAAGATCTATTACGGAAATAACACGGGTAAGAATGTGCTGTGAGAAGTGAGATAGCGTAGTCATATGAAGACGGTGCACACTTCCTTGAAAAGGTCATTGTTTGATATTTTATTGGATTTACATTTAAAAAATACATAATAATAAATTTAGTCTTTAAAGTTTTTCATTTTAAACACTAACCATAACCTACAAAACATGAAAACAAATTTCACAAAGATAAAGAATTTATTCTTTATTATCAAAAAGTTTTCAACCAATATCGAAACACTTTTTAGCATGTTGTCTCGTTTTTTCTATTATTTATGACAGAAGCGAACAGGGTGACGAACTGAAACTGAAAAATAAAAAATATTAAGAACACAAATACAAAAATGTGCACGACTGGGTCGTACGAACTTGCTCCTGCATGCTAAAACTAAATATTTATGATTAGATACTTAAATTGCAAAAGGTAGTGTTAAAATAAAAGATATACTTTAAGCAATTCTGATTACACTCTTACTTACAGCTTACACTTAACTCAAAAAAAAAAAAAAAAACAAAAAAAATATATAAAAATAATTAGAATTTATTAAAAAAATTAAAATTTGGAAATGTACCTCGTATATACATTTCATTCCAAAAATGTAAATGCGGAACAAATTCAAACCTTATTCTTGATTTATTGAATTTTTTTTTGAAAATCGTCGGAGCCGTTTTTTTTTTTAAATTAATTTTTTATATATAAAATTTTTCAAAAATATTTTAAAATTAATTTGGGTATGCAGTTTTCAAGACCATGTAAAATATATATTATACTCCAATTTGGATTTTTAAAATTGATCCGTTTTTGGATACAGAATTTTGAAAAAAAAGTTAAAAATATTTTTTAAAAATCCAAAAAAAAAATTTGAAATTTTTTTGAAAACAAAATATTATTTTATTATTATTACTTTCGAAAAAAAAACTTACGCTGATCGGACTTTCAGTTTTCGAGACAATCTAATAACAAAAAAACGGTTCTATGGGAGGTACCGTTATGGAGCAATACAAAAATTTTTTTTACATAAAACACATGAATGTTTAAAAAAATTAAACTCGAGGAAGTTTTAAAAAAATCGTTCGGGCCGTTTTTGTGAAAAAAAAAGTTTTGGTTTTTGGCCAAAAAAAATCGTATAGTGGCTACCCTAAATTTTGATCTTAAAACAAAAATAAAAAAATTTGGGATATGACTTTTTGCTCAAACCTCTAATTTGAAGTCAATCGGACCAGTAGTTAAGCCTGTAGATGCCTGTAAACTTTCCGACAGACAGACAGACGGAATCGCCGGACCCACTTTTTTCGACTTCTCTATCATCGTAATATCATATCTCATCCCCATCGCAAATTTTTTTTTACGAATTCAATACTTGCCATATATTCTATATGTCGCAAGTAACAATATAAGCATCTTACCCCATTTCATCAATGCCTCCCCTATCCCCTAAAAAAACATATATATCATAAAAATTGTTCAACAAAATTATCGTAGGGCAACTCCGATCTAGTTGTCAGAATGAAAAAATTACAAACAGCTGCCAAACTTGAAGGAAAAAACAAATTGCAGATAAAAGCTGTTTTATTTTCTTGATCTGATCCGGATCAGATCATCGTAATAATAAAACGCAGCTAATGTTTCCATTTGGAGAGTTAGTAAACGGTTATCATAAGAGGGGACATTCAAAGAATCACTCCATAGAATACCTTTCAAGGCAAAACGAGTAAAATTTCGTTGAACGGATTCTAGCCTCTCAATATGAATATTGTAATGAGGTGACCAAACTTGGGAAGCGTATTCTAAGTGAGGACGAACAAAGCAATAATATAGAGCGCGGGTTATATTTGGATCGCAGAACTCCTTTGACCAACGCTTTTTAAATCCAAGCATTGAGTTTGCTTTATTCACGATGTTGTTAATGTGTACAGAAAAATCTAATTTAGGGCTAAAGAAAACTCCAAGATCTCTTACGGAAGTTACACGGGTTAGAATGTGCTGTTTGATAGCGTAGTCATATGAAGACGGTATACGATTCCTTGAAAAGGTCATTGTTCGAAATTTTATTGGATTTTTCTCATACCACAATGCAAAACTATTAATGTCATCTTGTAGCAGAATATGATCATTACTAGAACAGATTTTTTTTTGTTATTCTTCATATCATCTGCGAAGATGAGAATTTTGCTATTACGTACACATAAAGGGGCATCTTTTATAGCTAAATTAAAAAATAGAGGTCCTAGATGGCTACTCTGAGGAACTCCCGAATTAGCAAAAAATGACTAAGAGATAGGATGCCTGAATTCAACTTGGTAAGACCTATTCTCGAGATAAGAGGATATCCAAGTGATGAAAAATGGGGGGAAGCCATATGCATTTAGTTTGAATTTTATGATGGCGTGAGAGAGTTAGTCGAAGGCTTTCGAGAAATCTGTATAGACGCAATCGATTTCCTGACCACATTCCAAAGTGCTAACACATTGATTTATAAAAACAAGAAGATTTGTGACAGTAGAACGTTTCTGCATGAAACCATGCTGTTGGTGACAGATGATGTTCCTGCAATGAAATGCCAAACTTTCACAAACTTTCAAACATCTTAGGAATGCAGGAGAGCTTAGATATTGGTCTATAATTGGTGATGTTGGCCTTATCTCCCTTCTTATAAACTGGTATAATATAAGCGTTTTTCCAAATTGATGGAAATTTTCCTAATTTTAAAGACAATTCGAAAATATACCGGAGGGGAGGTGCTAACATAGACTTGCACTTTTTTAAAACAATAGGTGGAATACCATCTGGACCACTCGAAAACTCATCTTTCAGAAGAGAAAGAATGTTTATAATGTCATCAGTCTCTACTGAGATGTTGTTAAACAATACTTGTGGACAGCCACGTAAATACTGAAAAAGGCGGGGGAATCGATAAAAAATCTGCTGAAATTGTTTGCAAATTTTTCACAATTTTCAGAAGTTAAGATGCGGGCTACATTACTGCTAGTAAAGTTCATTGGATAAACATCACATTTCTTCTTCGAATTAATGTATTTCCAAAAACTTTTTGGGTCAGACGTTAGAGAGCATCCTACAGTAAGTAAATACTCACTATAAAGTTCATAAGACAGTTTCTTAAATTCTTCAAAAAATGATATATAAACTACTTGGTTTTCTAAGGTCATGATTTGAGGTATTTCTTCCAGGCCTTAATTCTCTTATTACGAAGTGTTTTTAGTTTATTAAGGATGACTAAAAGTGTTAAGGGCAAAACAGATGTGCAGAATTGCTGCGCAGCAAAATTAAATATACACAGGCTCTTATGGGAGCAAATTCTGCATGCAGAACAGCGCTGCGTGATGTCTCTATTTCTAAATTTTCTGCCTAGTTTCATTGCAGCCATAATTGAAAAACAAAATTTTCAAAATAATTACAATCTGGCAATACTTACATTGACACAAAATTGACACTGCTGACAGTGTGTGTCATTTGAAATTGTCAGTTGGGAAAATTAAATAAACAAATAAATTAGTTTTTTTTATTGCCGGCACGAATGGAACTTCAAATGGACTAGTTCCTATGTTGAGAATTTGGGAGTCTTCAACAACATTGCTCGGTGCGTCGATCAAGAAGGTGACAAGCGACCAGTAGCGTTCGCCATCTATCTGGAATCCTGGAGTTTGGACATTTTTGGGTTCCTTGACTTGAAGAAGAACACCGAAAAGTAGGAAACTCCCGCACGTGATTTCTTCTATGTCCTGTGGATTCCTGATTTGTTCATGAAATGTGTCAAGGCCGACGAAGATTGGTCGGTCATGTATGCGCACAAATGTCCCGGATTCCACGACGATTGCTGTCTGCAATTTGGCGTCGTCGATCGCTTTGAATGCTGTTGTCACGCCACAGAAGAAATACGATTTCAAGAAGCTCAAAGAGTGACGAAAAATCTCAACAAAATCATCGATGTCAACTATTATAGAGTGGAGTCCAATATGCAACATCATCCAATTGAGATTGGAGTCCAAAGTGATGCTTTGATAACTATGCGTCATCCGTTCGAGAGTGAAGTCGCCTAGTTACTTAACCAACAGATCTTCGAGACCATCTATTATAGAACTCTGAAATCCAGTTGCGAACTGGCCACCAAGGATGGCCCCTATTAAACATACGAATTCTCTCCGATGAGCAAGCAAATCCAACCGACCTCTGGGAATGGGCTGCTCTGAAGGAGAAAATTTCGAACTTGGGTGTAACTAGCAATAAAATCTAAACATTGTGGTGTATAGGTATGTTGAGAATATACTTTTTATTAAATAAAGACAAAGTAATGTTGATGTCTTGTTTTTTTTTTTCGATACCAAACTTAACAATTTGGTTCTTGGCAGGTAGACATTTTAAGCATAATTTAATAGACAACCAAGCGTGAATCCTGTTCAATCCATCAACTCCGAGCAAATCTAATGTTCACACTGTTTTATAGGAAAAGACATTATTAAAAAAAGAACTCTTAAAAGTATTACCTAGACCTACAATGTGATGGAATCAATGGTCTTATATAAATTGAAAAATAACATGAGAGTTTAGTTTCCTTTTAAAAACAAGAAAAGTATCAAAGAAATTTCTAATTAAAGTTTTTAATAAGCGATTCAAGACAACCAAATCAATAAAATTTTGGCAGGTGTCGTTTTTGTTTTGACAAAACTTGGCAGAGTTTCTGCACGTGTGTTTTGCTTGAAGCGCTCCATGCAGCGCTGCGTGCAGAAATTCTGCACATCTGTTTTGAGCATTAGAGTGGGATGATTTTTTCTTAGGAACTGCCTCTTCAATCCAACTCATAAGCAAAGATACCGGAATTAAGTAAGCTATTTGAAAGCTGCAAAAAATCAGCTTTTCGGAAGTCAAATTGGTATGAGCAATCATGGGGATTACTATTCTCAAGTAAATGACCGCTCAAGTCTGGAAAAATATCTAAGGGAGGGTAGTAATTATCTATGGTTGATAAAGCAGATGTAGATTCTACAACTGCAGTATTTACTGCGTCAGATGAGAATACTAGGTCTAGTATTCGATTCATTTTATTTTTGATACAGCTTACTTGCTGTAAATCGGAAGAAAAAATGTTATCCAACAATTGAAGCTCAAGTTGAGAAGAAACTGTAGTAGCTTCAAAATAGGAATCGTCTTCAGAGGGAACCCAATCATTAAGAGGAAGATTGAAATCACCTAGCAAAAGAATACAGCTGTCAAGATTAGCAATACTGAAAACAAAGTGTAAGATTAAGGAAAGTTCAGTGAACACAGACATTGGACTTTTAGGAGGAATATACAGGGTGATTCACGAGCGTTGTGCCAAAAAGCTAGAGCGTGTAGGATGAGTTGAGACAAGAAAAAAATCGTACAGGAGGGGGGGGTCTATTCCCCCCCGTTTAGCCGGGAAGGGCAATTTTCTGAAAAATTGACTTATTTTATAAAAAAATATATTAAAAATCAACGGTTTCGTTTACAACACCGTGTTGTACCTTTTTGAAAAGCCAGAAATATCTTCTTTCATTTGGTTTTTAAATTAAATTGTTTTAATGAATAGTTTAAAAAATATTAATTCTCAAACTCAAAATTTTGAAAAAAAAACCAAAAAAATCATTTTTGAACCAAGTTTTTTCAAAATTTTATGTAATTAAGTACTAATTTTGTTTTAAAAATTCAATGCCATTGTTAATTTTTAGTCGAAAACAGAAAACCGGATGCAAAAATGTCTTTTCGTTTTTGAGAAATAAAAAAAAGACCAGGACCACTTTTTTCTAAGAAAATCTTCTAAGAAAATCTTTGTTTTTATTATTACCTATCTCGACTTTTAGTTTTATTTATTTATTATGATACATTAACCTTTCTTTTAATATTTGCTTTGTAATTGGAATTTTATGAGGCCTCAATTAAGTAGAAAAGTATTGGATTTTCCCTAAATTAATAATTTTGTTCATTGATAACCACTGAAAACTGACCTGAAATTTTTCTTATTATGCCTGGGGGCCGCGGGCACCTGTCGCTGAAGGGTTCTACCTGCTAGGAGCTTAAGATGATTAAACCGCAATTTTTCTTGAATGAAAAAACAATAAACCGTAGCAGAAGTGCATGTCCGTTAACTCTTCTCGAGAGTATGAGTTTGACATTGATATGATGTGTTGATGAGTCAATATTTCAATTGGAAATGGTTGTTTACTAAATATGCGATGCCTTTTATTCACCTTTAGGTCTTTTCGTTCAAGAAAAAAATTTAGTCATCTTAAGCTCCTAGCAGGTAGAACCCTTCACCGACAGGAAGCCGCGGCCCCCAGGCATAATAAGAAGAATTTCAGGTCAGTTTTCAGTGGTTATCAATGAACAAAATGATTAATTTAGGGAAAATCCAATACTTTTCTACTTAATTGAGGCCTCATAAAATTCCAATTACAAAACAAATATTAAAAGAAAGATTAATGTATCATAATAAATAAATAAAACTAAAAGTCGAGATAGGTAATAATAAAAACAAAGATTTTCTTAGAAAAAAAGTGGTCCTGGTCTTTTTTTTATTTCTCAAAAACGAAAAGACATTTTTGCATCCGGTTTTCTGTTTTCGACTAAAAATTAACAATGGCATTGAATTTTTAAAACAAAATTAGTACTCGTGAATCATACAGGGTGATGACTGTAATATGTATACACTTTATATTCCTACCTCTCGATATCTCAGTATGTCAATTTATTGTAATGTGTACACACTTTGTAACTCCGCCTCTTTATATCTCTATACTTAAATGTGTATACACTAATATTGTCTAATTACTGAATAGCTATGTAGCAAAAGTTGTTGTAGTAGTTGTAAGTAATTGTGTATACACTCTTTAGAGTTTCCCCTACACTCTAGTGGTTAAGGGGAGAACTTCGTTAAGCATCGAGAAGTTTCAGCGTCTACTAGAACCTAGTAGTTTCTCGAACCTATTTGAGTTATATAAATACCCGCTTGATGTCGAAGTAAAATTAATTGAATGTGAACTGCTATAAAGTAAAGACACTGTGTTTGAAAGTAACAAAAATAATTTAACTGGTCAAAGTAGCACCAACAATAACGTTGCTTCCGAAGCTGTTTCCCACCCGGGAAACGAATAAGAACCAACTACGAGGGGCAGAAGCTGGTTTCTGGTATAGATGGCCCCAGAAACGACATCCAGGTTTCTCAAACCAAACGTGACAACAAGAGCCAGAACGTGGAAGCAAGTATAAATGGCAACAAATGTGTGGCTACCATCGATACCGGTGACACGCAACTGGAGAGACCGCAAGAGTGTATGGTGAGGTACTTCTTAAGATCCGGCTGGCAGAGTTGGAATTCTCTCACCTGTTCCTGGTAGCAGATATATGCGACGAGTGCATTATTGGTGTCGCTTTCATGAAAGAACACGGAGTGATATTGGACATTGGGAACCAAGTCCTGAAATATCGGAACATCTCGTATGAGAACTTTTTATCTGTCAAAACCGTCATCAAAGAAGATCTCACTTTGCCTGCTTCTTCAGAAGTATTCGTGTGGACGGAATTGAGGGGTAAGCCTGCCAACCATCGATACCTCATGGTCGAACCAGCATCTGTAAAGTCCTCCCAAAACGTCACCATTGGGAAGACTCTTGTTAGACCTGTAAAGAACATGGTTCCCGTACGAATACTGAACATCAAGCCGTACGAAGTTAAGCTTAGAAAAGGTGAGATTGTCGGACAATGCGAATCTGTATCAGCGATAACAAGGATCAACGCAGAAGAGCCAAGGCAAACCTTGAAGTCCGAAGAGATGAACTCCATAAAGACCAACATTCTCAAGTCATCTTATCTTGGTCACCAACAATGAAGAACTGCAGAAGATCTAGTCGAAGAATTTGCAGACATCTTTTCGTCATCGCAAGGGAAATATGGCAGAACACAAATGGTTCAACATCGAATCAACACCGGGGATGCAAATCCGATTCGTCAACCTGCAAGACGCCTTCCACTAGCCAAACAAGGTGAGGTTGAAGAACTGATAACCACCATAAAGGAAGAGGGTCTGATCGAAAACTCTAAAAGCCCTTGGGCGTCTCCAGTGGTCCTGGTAAAGAAGAAAGACGGATCACCCCGCTTTTGCGTGGACTATCGAAGATTGAACGATGTGACCAAGAAAGATAGCTACCCTCTGCCTAGGATCAGCGATACTCTGGACGCAATGGAAGGAGCAAAGTGGTTCTCAACTTTGGACCTGAAGAGTGGATACTGGCAAGTAGAAAACCATCCTGAAGATAAAGAGAAGACAGCGTTCTCAACAGGAAACGGGTTGTGGCAGTTCAAAGTGATGCCTTTTGGACTATGCAATGCTCCAGCGACTTTTGAGCGCCTTATGGAATGCGTCCTGCAAGGACTAACATGGAAATCTTGCCTGGTCTTTTTGGATGATGTCATTGTATACGGGAAAACCTTTGACGAATACTGTGCGAATCTGAGAGCCGTGTTTCAAAGACTTTGAGAAGCCCACCTCAAGCTCAACCCAGAAAAGTGTTCACTCTTCAAAACCGAAGTGAAATATCTGGGACATATCATCTCATCCCAAGGAGTGAAGACGGATCCTGATAAGGTTGACACCGTGAAGAATTGGCCAACACCACAGGACAAGCATCAACTCCGAAGCTTTCTGGGTCTAGCCACCTACTATAGGTACTCTCGAAGTCGGAAAGAAACTATTGTGTGACCAGAAGAGAACTTCTTGCACTTGTTTTGGCAACAAAGCATTTTCCTAAGTATGGACAGAAGTTTCTTCTCCGAACCGACCATGGAGGACCCAGATATCGAACCCATCCTCGCATTGAAGGAACACCAGGAAAAACCAGAATGGGCTGATATCTCCGACAGAAGTCCGGCTCTGAAGGCCTATTGGGCACAGTGGGACTCGCTTCATGTTCAAGAGGGTGTCCTTCGGCGTAAGTGGGAATCAGCAGATGGAAAGTCTTATGTAATGCAGCTAGTCTTACCGAGATCGAAGATTATGGACGTTCTGGGAGAGATGCATGGGGGAGTTTCGGGAGGTCATCTAGGAGTAAACAATACGTTGGAAAAGGTTCGACAACGATTCTACTGGCTACATGCAAGGGAAGATGTTGAGAAGTGGTGCCGAAAATGCGATATCTGTGCTGCCACCAAAGGCCCGAACATAAGGAATCACAGCCAAATGCAGCAGTATAATGTCGGAGCACCCTTCGAAAGAATTGCAGTAGACGTGGCGGGTTCATTTCCGGAAACAAATAATGGAAATCGTTATATTCTGGTCGTCATGGATTTCTTGATCAAGTGGCCTGAAGCATACGCCATTCCCAATCAAGAAGCCAAAACAGTCGCAGACCAAATTGTGTTCAACTGGATGAGCAGATTTATCGTTCCATTGGAACTGCACTCCGACCAGGGAGTTTGTGGGCTTCTTCACATCAAGAAGACAAGAACAACACCACTCCACCCACAATCTAATGGCATGGTCGAACGATTCAACCGAACCCTGAAGGAACATCTTTGCAAAGTCGTGGACGACAACCAGCGAGATTGAGATCGGAACATTCCTCTGTTTTTGATGGCGTATCGAAGTGCAAGGCATAGCTCAACTAGCCATACACCGTCTGAGATTTTTTTTTTCACTATCAGAATTGGTCGAAGAGAGCTTATAGCAAGCACAGTATTACGACCAATGGTTTGCCAACATAGTAGACTATGTTATACCACCGGCTCATTTCTTAGTGCAGTGTAAGTTGTTAGTAAGCAAACATTACATAACAAACACTCACATGGGTGAAACAAAAACAAGACAGTTAACAAAACAAGATTAATCCATAACTAATATGTAATTACAAACATTAAGTAAACAGAGAAACATTTAAAAGTGTATAACACTGGTCTTGGGCAAAGACTTATATTTAAATCAAATAAGTCTGATTTGCAGTTTGAAAGTCTGCTCATACGTGTCAAGGGCTCATAGAAACCATAGTTGGTACGATGTTTTGGTTCCTGTACCAAGTCCTTCCTACGAAAATTAGATATAAACGCCCCTCCCCGATGGTTGAAAGATATAGCACCAAGTAATTCCGGTGCATCTGTTACACCAGTAATAACTTGATGTAAGAATACTATGCCGTCGTTGTTTCGTCTACTTGACAATGTTTCCATTTGGAGAGTTGGTAAACGGTTTTCATAAGAAGAACATTTAAATAGAATACCTTTAAAGGCAAAACGAGTTAGGTTTCGTTGAACAGATTCTATTCTGTCAATATGAATATTATAATGAGGTGACCAAACCTGCGAAGCGTATTCTAAGTGGGGACGAACAATATAGGAATAATATATAGCGCGGGTTATATATGGATCGCGAAACTACTTTGACCAGCCCTTTATAAATCCAAACATTAAGTTTGCTTTATTCAAGATGTTGTTAATGTAAACAGAAAAATCTTACTTAGGGGTAGGTAAAAAAAAAAACTCCAAGATCTCTTACGGAAATAACACGGGTAAGAATGTGCTAAGAGAAGTGATATAGCGTAGTCATATGAAGACGGTGCGCACTTCCTTGAAAAGGTCATTGTTTGATATTTTATTGGATTTACATTTAAAAAATACATAATAATAAATTTAGTCTTTAAGGTTTTTCATTTTTAACACTAACCATAACCTACAAAACATGAAAACAAATTTTACAAAGATAAAGAATTTATTTGTATAAATTGCACAGAATTCCGCAGCTATCATCAAAAAGTTGTCAACCAATATCGAAACACTTTTTAGCATGTTGTCTCGTTTTTTCTATTATTTATGACAGAAGCGAACAGGGTGACAAACTGAAACTGAAAAATAAAAAATATTAAGAACACAAATTTTTGCACGACTGGGTCGTACGAACTTGCTCCTGCATGCTAAAACTAAATATTTATGATTAGATACTTAAATTGCAAAAGGTAGTGTTAAAATAAAAGATATACTTTAAGCAATTCTGATTACACTCTTACTTACAGCTTACACTTAACTCAAAAAAAAAAAAAATATATATAAAAATAATTAGAATTTATTAAAAAAAATTAAAATTTGAAAATGTACCTCGTATATACATTTCATTCCAAAAATGTAAATGCGGAACAAATTCAAACCTTATTCTTGATTTATTGAATTTTTTTTTGAAAATCGTCGGAGCCGTTTTTTTTTAAATTAATTTTTTATATATAAAATTTTTCAAAAATATTTTAAAATTAATTTGGGTATGCAGTTTTCAAGACCATGTAAATATACATATTATACTCCAATTAGGATTTTTAAAATTGATCCGTTTTTGGGATATAGAATTTTGAAAAAAAAAAGTTAAAAATATTTGTTAAAAATCCAAAAAAAATTTGAAATTTTTTTGAAAACAAAATATTATTTGAACAATATATACGTACTTTCGAAAAAAAAACTTACGCTGATCGGACTTTCAGTTTTCGAGACAATCTAATAACAAAAAAACGGTTCTATGGGAGGTACCGTTTTGGAGCAATACAAAACATTTTTTTTTACATAAAACACATGAATGTTTAAAAAAATTAAACTCGAGGAAGTTTTAAAAAAATCGTTCGAACCGTTTTTGTGAAAAAAAAAAGTTTTGGTTTTTGGCCAAAAAAAATCGTATGGTGGCTACCCTAAATTTTGATCTTAAAACAAAAATAAAAAATTTGGGATATGACTTTTTGCTCAAACCTCTAATTTTCAAATTTGAAGTCAATCGGACCAGTAGTTAAGCCTGTAGATGCCTGTAAACTTTCCGACAGACAGACAGACGGAATCGCCGAACCCACTTTTTTCGACTTCTCTATCATCGTAATATCATATTTCATCCTCATCGCAATTTTTTTTTTTACGAATTCAATACATACTTGCCATATATTCTATATGTTGCAAGTAACAATGTTAGCATCTTACCCCATTTCATCAATGCCTCCGTGGCGCAATCGGCTATCGTGTTCGGCTGTTAACTGAAAGCTTGGTGGTTCGAGACCACCCGGGGGCGATTACTTTTTGCCTACAATTTGTTTTTGAGCGAAAACAAAAACACATCTTAGAAGGTAGTAAGCAATTTTTATAAATATAAAATAAGAAATAATAGTGAAAAAGAAAACAATACAAAAATAAAAAAAAAAAAAATAAAATTCAGAACAATTCACTGGATCCCGCTCGAATTTAGTTTCATGTTTCAGCGAATAAAACTGATAACTTTATCCAAGCTCACAGAAAAAGGAATCTTCAATGACTTTGGCGGTGGAACTCCTGGAAGCAAATAAAACGCAGCCAGATGCAACATCATTATTGTGTTGCTATTCAGTTTCATATAGTGCTGCCATAAACGTTTTGCTCTAGCCCCAAAACATTTATTGAGTTCGCCTTTGAGCCATTCAATTTCAGCTTTTAAATTCTCAGTTTCAGTCTTGAGCTTTGCAGCTGATTTCTTAAAATCGCGAACTTGAAATTCTTTTCTGAAAAATTATTTCAAGCATTATAAAGAGCTTAAGGAAAAGAAGAAAATTTTACTCCTTTAGATCGACCAGCAATGTTTCGAGAATTTTGATTTCCGAATTGGCCTTGGCAAGTTCTCCGTCCTTCTGATAGACTTTCATCAAATGTTGTTCTTCAATGTTTCTCCATTTCGTTTCAGTCAATGCTAACTGCAAGCAAACAAATTCATTCTATCAGGCAATTCTTATTCTCCTGCATACTTTTTTTAAATTTATTAAAAAAGAAATATTAAAATTTTAATTAACAAAAAATAACCCATATCACAGGCCCAAACGCCGTAGTAGATTCGTACTACCAATCCCTAAGATAAGTGGGTATCATAGATCTCGATCCCGTTATATTATAAGCTATTGCTTCTTAAAATTAATTGTTATAAGACCTTGTAGAGATTTCATCCGAGAAGCTATAACTTCTTATATAAGTATAAATTGATATAAGGCCTTGTCATAATTGATTTAAGGAAACAATGGCTTGCATAACTTGCGCCAAACGTATTTGTATAAGGTTTTATACAAGCAAGATACAAATCGAGAAATAGCTTCGCTTAAGCCTTATAGAAGTTAAATTGTTACTTGGGTATGTTATACCACCGGCTCATCACTTAGTGCAGTGTTAGTTGTTAGTAGGCAAACATTATAAAACAAACACTCACATGGATGAAACAAAAACAAGACAATTAACAAAACAAGATTAATCCATAACTAATAATTAAAAACATAAAGTAAACAGAGAAACATTTAAAAGTGTATAACACTGGTCTTGAGCAAAGACTTTAATTTTTTCTTACTTATATTTAAATCAAATAAGTCTGAGTTGCAGTTGGAAAGCCTACTCATACGTGTCAAGGGCTCATATAGTAACCATAGTTGGTACGATGTTTTGGTTCATGGTTCATCTACGAAAATTATAACCGCCACCCCGGCGCTAAGTAATTCCGGTGCATCTGTTACACCAGTAATAACTTGATTGAAGAATACCATGTCATTGTTATTTCGTCTACTTGACAATGTTTCCATTTGGAGAGTTAGTAAACGGTTATCATAAGAGGGGACATTCAAAGAATCACTCCATAGAATATCTTTCAAGGCAAAACGAGTAAAATTTCGTTGAACGGATTCTAGCCTCTCAATATGAATATTGTAATGAGGTGACCAAACTTGGGAAGCGTATTCTAAGTGAGGACGAACAAAGCAATAATATAGAGCGCGGGTTATATTTGGATCCCGGAACTCCTTTGACCAACGCTTTTTAAATCCAAGCATTGAGTTTGCTTTATTCACGATGTTGTTAATGTGTACAGAAAAATCTAATTTAGGGCTAAAGAAAACTCCAAGATCTCTTACGGAAGTTACTCGGGTTAGAATGTGCTGTTTGATAGCGTAGTCATATGAACGGTACACGATTCCTTGAAAAGGTCATTGTTTGAAATTTTATTGGATTTTTCTCACACCACAATGCAAAACTATTAATATCATCTTGTAGCAGAATATGATCATTACTAGAACAGATTTTTTTTGTTATTCTTCATATCATCTGCGAAGATGAGAATTTTGCTATTACGTACACATAACGGGGCATCATTTATAGCTAAATTAAAAAGTAGAGGTCCTAGATGGCTACTCTGAGTGTTAGAAACTATAGTTCTTTATCTTTAGCTTTACCGCAGGTACAATCAAAATAAAATCTTTATGTTTGAAAACAAACAAACAAAACAATCTTTATTCAGTGAAAAATATTTTAGGAATGAAAAATGTATAAACGAAAATTTGATTCATAGGAATATGAACATAATTAATTTATTATAAAGTATGTATGTAATATAGTACTGAACGTAAAGTTAAATCTTTAACACTCCTCCTCGTTCAAATAATATTACATTTGTCTCGAAAATAATTATGTTTAGACTCTGATAACGGTTTTGTCAAAATATCGGCTACCATTTCTTCCGTTGAACAATATTCACATTCAATGATTTCTTTTCTTACCAAGTCTCGAATAATTTTGTATTTTGTATCAATATGTTTTGTTCGGTAAGAAAATTTATTATCGCGAACTAAATCAATACAACTCTGATTGTCTTCGTATATAAGAGTCGGGCCTTGAATAGTTTCATACATTTCTTCTAATAACTGACGAATCCATTTGGCTTCTTTTGCTGCTTCTGATATTGAAATAAATTCGGCTTCGCAAGTCGAAGAAGCTACTAACGATTGCTTATTGCATGACCAACTTATGGTCCCACCATTTAAGCAAAAAATATTCTTCCATTATTTGACTTTCTATTGATTTTATCGTCTCCCCATGTTGCATCAGCATAGCCATAAAATGATTGGTTTTCTGCTTGGAGCTTACTCACCATTAATTTCAAGTTACAAGTTGCTTTAATGTATTTGACAACACGTTTCAATTGGTTCCAATCTTGAGTTGTTGGTTTTGAAACTTTCTGCGCTAAAATACAAATACTTGCTGATATGTCAGGTCTGGTATTTATTGATATATATAATAATTTTCCTATTAAACGTCGATATTGGGTATTATCTTCAAATATGTCCGGAGATTGAATTTTTAAATAATTAGTATCTAATGGTGTCTTTACTGGTTTTGCATCTTTAAGTCCAAAGTCATTAACAATTTTCTTAATGTAATCCGATTGACAAAGTGAATCCCGTTTTTATCTCTTGTTACTTCAATTCCAAGGTAGTGTTTAATATGTCCTAAATTTTTAATTTGTTATTTGATGAGCTGATGTAGAAGCAATAATCAAATCGTCAACATATACAATTAAGAAACAAAGCTGTCCATCTGTTTTCTTAATATACATGCAAGGATCATTATAGCTCTGTTTGAATTTGATGTCTTCTTCTAATATAGTGTGTAGTGTTTGGTTCCATGATTTAGCTGCTTGTTTTAAACCATAAATGCTTCTTTTTAATAAACAAACCTTGGAACTATTGTCATATCCGGGGGGTGGTTTCATGTAAATTGTTTCCAATAATTTTCCATTTAAAAACGCAGTTTTTGCATCCAAATGCATAACAGTCATATTTCTTTTCGCTGTAACTGACAGTAGTGTTCTGAACGTTGTATGCATAACAACAGGTGCAAAAACTTCGTCATAATCTTCACCGAACTTTTGTGAGAAACCCTGTGCTACATATCTTGGTTTGTATCTCTCTATTTTCCCTTCAGATCCAATTTTCAGATTAAAAACCCATTTTCCACCGATCGCCTTTTTACCAGTTGGCAGATCTACTAACTCCCAAGTCTCATTCTCTTCAAGTGATTCCAACTCTTCTTGCATTGCAGCAAGCCAGTGTTCTTTCTCGTCAGATTCAATTGCTTCCAGATAAGTACTTGGTTCGACCACTTCCTTGGTGGCATGAACTTCTTCGCCATAACGTTTTGGTCCTATTCCTTTATTTGATCGATTTGAAGTTCGAATTTGAGGTATATCTTTATTTATTTCATTGTTTGTTTCATTGTCATCTTGTTCTTTCTCCTCCTGATAGGTATATTTTTCCTTTTTAATGTCTAAATCTAAGTTTATTTCACTGTCGTTGTTCCTTGATTTAAATAATGGAGAGAATTTCACATCTCTACTTATCAAAACGGTTCAATTTATCTTATCAAAACATCTGTAGGCTTTTGAATTTTCGTCATAACCTAAAAAAATTGCTTCGACACTTTTACTATCTAATTTTCGCCTTTTTTCATCGGGAACATGTACAAAACATCTTGAACCAAAAATTTGAAAATTATGAATTTCTGGTTTTACACCATTCCAGATTTCATAAGGTGTCTTTTCAGATGTTTTAGTTATAACTCTATTTTGGATAAAATTATCAGTCGAATTGCTTCGCCCCAAAAACTTTTAGGTAAATCAGCATCAATCAACATGCAACGTCCCATTTCTACCAAGGTTCTATTTTTTCTTTCTGCCTTACCGTTTTGTTGTGGACTGTAGGCTGCAGTCAATTGTTGGTGTATTCCTTCGGACTTTAAATATTTTGTAAGACTCATTCCGACGTACTCACCACCACGATCAGACCGTATTACTTTTGGCTTCTTAGAAAATTTAGTCTAACAAAATTCAACAAATTGCTTAATTGCCTTTTCAATTTCATTTTTATGTCTAAGCAAACGCACAACAGTAAAATCTGAAAAGTCGTCAATAAAAGTAACTAGATAATGCTTTCCAGCATGGGTTGCAGTTTGCATAGGTCTACATACGTCTGTATGAATTAAAACTAAGCAAGCGAATGACTTAGACTTGGTTTCCTTGAATGGCAACCTTGTCATTTTTCCTTTCAAACAAATTTCACAAATCTCTTTAATATTGCACTCTTTAATGTTCAATCCGTAGTGTCCGTAGCTTAGTGGTTAGGTGCGTTGGCTGCTAAGCAGAACGTCGTGGGTTCGAATCCTACTCGGGCCCAAAGTTTTTATTTCATCGTTCACGGACACATCCTCTTGCGAAGAACTGACAAAACTTCCAAGAGTATCATCTGTCATGAAAAAGTGCTTCTCAACTTTGCCGTTCGGAATCGGCGTTAAATTGTAGGTCCCCTCAATTCTTCATACGCACCTAGAGAATTGTTGATGAGAGTAAGCCACTTAGGCCTTGGCTCTTCAAGAGCTGTCGCGCCACTCTATTTATTTATTAATGTTCAATCCATTGATAGATTCATTTCGAAACATTTTTCGAATTGCATCTGGGTGTCTATGTCCCATTCTTCTGTGCAACTGATGAATGCAATTCTCATTGTGTTCAAGCACAGTACAAACTTTATTTTGTTTTCTTAAAATATATAAGGAACGGGCTGCATCTGCAACACCGATTTGCTTACCTTCATTCTTGATTTCACAAATATTACTGTCGAATTCAACACGTAAGCCTTCTTTCGTCAATTGCTTCACAGACAACATGTTACCAGTCAGAGCAGGTGCATATAAAACTTCATTGATTTTTATTTGATGTTGCTTACCATCTTCAGTAACAAACGTTAACCATCCTGAACCAATACCATGGACTTCCGTTGATTCCCCATTTGCTAGTTCGATTGAACTCTTGTAGGTCTTGTCTATTTCGCAAAAAAAATTTTCAAAATTTGCGACATGTTGAGTTGCCCCTGAGTCTATTATCCAGTTTGATTTCTGACCTTGGCCCAAAGTAAATAAATAATCCTTTTCATTTTCGTTTGAAATATTTTCTTGATTTGAATTTTCTTCAACTGTGTTGACTTTATTTGCACTTCTTGGATTCTTCTTAAAATTCTGTTTCAATAGCCATTCTTTATATTCGTTACATGCCTTCTTTAAATGTCCTTGTTTCTTACAAAAGTAACAGGTAATGGCACTTGTATTTGCTACAGTTTTCAAAACAGTATCGCTTGAGCTACTGCATTTAGTAAAACGCCGTTCGTACTCTGCAAGGACTCGTTGTTGCACTAATTCAAAAGTAACCTCATCTTCTTTTCTTGATTCAAGTGAAGTTATTAATGTATCATAACTTGCTGGTAAGCTTCTCAATAGCATTGCAGCACTCCATTTATCCGAAAGAGTTTCTTCACCAATATTTCGTAATTTGGTAAAATAGTCTTGCATCTTGTTGATATGTATTCTTGCATCACATCCTTCTTCTAATTGTAATGAACAAATTTGCCTCATTAAGAATACTTTATTTGTAAAAGTATTTCGCTCATGGTATGTCTTAAGAGCATCCCATGTTGATTTCGCTGTGGTTTTTGATCTGATGTGGGCTAATTGATCATCTTCTACGCACAGACCTATAGTCCCTCTAGCTTCATCGTCCAATATCTCCCAAGCATCAATATCCTTTTGATTTTTTATCATTCCAGCTTCGAGTACTGGAACTGGTTTGGTGCCCAAAATTACTGTTTTCCATAAATTTTGTTTCCGCAAAAGTAATTCCATTTTGAACTTCCAGTTAATGTAGTTGTTGTTATTAAGCTTTATTAAGTTTCCTTTCTCGGTCATTTTCAAAATCCTTAAACTTTCTATTCTTGAATTTCCTTAATTTATTTTGTTGCACTCTTAAGTCTCATAATCTGTTAGAAACTATAGTTCTTTATCTTTAGCTTTACCGCAGGTACAATCAAAATAAAATCTTTATGTTTGAATAACAAACAAACAAAACAATCTTTATTCAGTGAAAAATATTTTAGGAATGAAAAATGTATAAACGAAAATTTGATTCACAGGAATATGAACATAATTAATTTATTATAAAGTATGTATGTAATATAGTACTGAACGTAAAGTTAAATCTTTAACACTGAGGAACTCCCGAATTAGCAAAAAATGACTAAGAGATAGAATGTCTGAATTTAACTTGGTAAGACCTATTCTCGAGATAAGAGGATATCCAAGTGATGAAAAATGGGGGATGCCATATGCATTTAGATTGAATTTTATGATGGCGTGAGAGAGTTAGTCGAAGGCTTTCGAGAAATCTGTATAGACGCAATCGATTTCCTGACCACATTCCAAAGTGCTAACACATTGATTTATAAAAACAGGAAGATTTGTGACAGTAGAACGTTTCTGCATGAAACCATGCTGTTGGTGACAGATGATGTTCCTGCAATGAAATGCCAAACTTTCACAAACTTTCAAACATCTTAGGAATGCAGGAGAGCTTAGATATTGGTCTATAATTGGTGATGTTGGCCTTTTCTCCCTTCTTATAAACTGGTATAATATAAGCGTTTTTCCAAATTGATGGAAATTTTCCTAAATTTAAAGACAATTCGAAAATATACCGGAGGGGAGGTGCTAACATAGACTTACACTTTTTTAAAACAATAGGTGGAATACCATCTGGACCACTCGAAAACTCATCTTTCAGAAGAGAAAGAATGTTTATAATGTCATCAGTCTCTACTGAGATGTTGTTAAACAATACTTATGGACAGCCACGTAAATACTGAAAAAAATCTTTATCGATAAAAAATCTGCTGAAATTATTTGCAAATTTTTCACAAATTTCAGAAGTTAAGATGCGGGCTACATTACTGCTAGTAAAGTTCATTGGATAAACATCACATTTCTTCTTCGAATTAATGTATTTCCAAAAACTTTTTGGGTCAGACGTTAGAGAGCATCCTACAGTAAGTAAATACTCACTATAAAGTTCATAAGACAGTTTCTTAAATTCTTCAAAAAATGATATATAAACTACTTGGTTTTCTAAGGTCATGATTTGAGGTATTTCTTCCAGGCCTTAATTCTCTTATTACGAAGTGTTTTTAGTTTATTAAGGATGACTAAAAGTGTTAGAGTGGGATGATTTTTTCTTAGGAACTGCCTCTTCAATCCAACTCATAAGCAAAGATACCGGAATTAAGTAAGCTATTTGAAAGCTGCAAAAAATCAGCTTTTCGGAAGTCAAATTGGTATGAGCAATCATGGGGATTACTATTCTCAAGTAAATGACCGCTCAAGTCTAGAAAAATATCTAAGGGAGGGTAGTTATTATCTATGGTTTATATAGCAGATGTAGATTCTACAACTGCAGTATTTACTGCGTCAGATGAGAATACTAGGTCTAGTATTCGATTCATTTTATTTTTGATACAGCTTACTTGCTGTAAATCGGAAGAAAAAATGTTATCCAACAATTGAAGCTCAAGTTGAGAAGAAACTGTAGTAGCTTCAAAATAGGAATCGTCTTCAGAGGGAACCCAATCATTAAGAGGAAGATTGGAATCACCTAGCAAAAGAATACAGCTGTCAAGATCAGCAATACTGAAAACAAAGTGTAAGATTAAGGAAAGTTCAGTGAACACAGACATTGGACTTTTAGGAGGAATATATACTGTAATATGTATACACTTTATATTCCTACCTCTCGATATCTCAGTATGTCAATTTATTGTAATGTGTACACACTTTGTAACTCCGCCTCTTTATATCTCTATACTTAAATGTGTATACACTAATATTGTCTAATTACTGAATAGCTATGTAGCAAAAGTTGTTGTAGTAGTTGTAAGTAATTGTGTATACACTCTTTAGAGTTTCCCCTACACTCTAGTGGTTAAGAGGAGAACTTCGTTAAGCATCGAGAAGTTTCAGCGCCTACTAGAACCTAGTACTTTCTCGAACCTATTTGAGTTATATAAATACCCGCTTGATGTCGAAGTAAAATTAATTGAATGTGAACTGCTATAAAGTAAAGACACTGTGTTTGAAAGTAACAAAAATAATTTAACTGGTCAAAGTAGCACCAACAATAACGTTGCTTCCGAAGCTGTTTCCCACCCGGGAAACGAATAAGAACCAACTACGAGGGGCAGAAGCTGGTTTCTGGTATAGATGGCCCCAGAAACGACATCCAGGTTTCTCAAACCAAACGTGACAACAAGAGCCAGAACGTGGAAGCAAGTATAAATGGCAACAAATGTGTGGCTACCATCGATACCGGTGACACGCAACTGGAGAGACCGCAAGAGTGTATGGTGAGGTACTTCTTAAGATCCGGCTGGCAGAGTTGGAATTCTCTCACCTGTTCCTGGTAGCAGATATATGCGACGAGTGCATTATTGGTGTCGCTTTCATGAAAGAACACGGAGTGATATTGGACATTGGGAACCAAGTCCTGAAATATCGAAACATCTCGTATGAGAACTTTTTATCTGTCAAAACCGTCATCAAAGAAGATCTCACTTTGCCTGCTTCTTCAGAAGTATTCGTGTGGACGGAATTGAGGGGTAAGCCTGCCAACCATCGATACCTCATGGTCGAACCAGCATCTGTAAAGTCCTCCCAAAACGTCACCATTGGGAAGACTCTTGTTAGACCTGTAAAGAACATGGTTCCCGTACGAATACTGAACATCAAGCCGTACGAAGTTAAGCTTAGAAAAGGTGAGATTGTCGGACAATGCGAATCTGTATCAGCGATAACAAGGATCAACGCAGAAGAGCCAAGGCAAACCTTGAAGTCCGAAGAGATGAACTCCATAAAGACCAACATTCTCAAGTCATCTTATCTTGGTCACCAACAATGAAGAACTGCAGAAGATCTAGTCGAAGAATTTGCAGACATCTTTTCGTCATCGCAAGGGAAATATGGCAGAACACAAATGGTTCAACATCGAATCAACACCGGGGATGCAAATCCGATTCGTCAACCTGCAAGATGCCTTCCACTAGCCAAACAAGGTGAGGTTGAAGAACTGATAACCACCATGAAGGAAGAGGGTCTGATCGAAAACTCTAAAAGCCCTTGGGCGTCTCCAGTGGTCCTGGTAAAGAAGAAAGACGGATCACCCCGCTTTTGCGTGGACTATCGAAGATTGAACGATGTGACCAAGAAAGATAGCTACCCTCTGCCTAGGATCAGCGATACTCTGGACGCAATGGAAGGAGCAAAGTGGTTCTCAACTTTGGACCTGAAGAGTGGATACTGGCAAGTAGAAAACCATCCTGAAGATAAAGAGAAGACAGCGTTCTCAACAGGAAACGGGTTGTGGCAGTTCAAAGTGATGCCTTTTGGACTATGCAATGCTCCAGCGACTTTTGAGCGCCTTATGGAATGCGTCCTGCAAGGACTAACATGGAAATCTTGCCTGGTCTATTTGGATGACGTCATTGTATACGGGAAAACCTTTGACGAATACTGTGCGAATCTGAGAGCCGTGTTTCAAAGACTTTGAGAAGCCCACCTCAAGCTCAACCCAGAAAAGTGTTCACTCTTCAAAACCGAAGTGAAATATCTGGGACATATCATCTCATCCCAAGGAGTGAAGACGGATCCTGATAAGGTTGACACCGTGAAGAATTGGCCAACACCACAGGACAAGCATCAACTCCGAAGCTTTCTGGGTCTAGCTACCTACTATAGGTACTCTCGAAGTCGGAAAGAAACTATTGTGTGACCAGAAGAGAACTTCTTGCACTTGTTTTGGCAACAAAGCATTTTCCTAAGTATGGACAGAAGTTTCTTCTCCGAACCGACCATGGAGGACCCAGATATCGAACCCATCCTCGCATTGAAGGAACACCAGGAAAAACCAGAATGGGCTGATATCTCCGACAGAAGTCCGGCTCTGAAGGCTTATTGGGCACAGTGGGACTCGCTTCATGTTCAAGAGGGTGTCCTTCGGCGTAAGTGGGAATCAGCAGATGGAAAGTCTTATGTAATGCAGCTAGTCTTACCGAGATCGAAGATTATGGACGTTCTGGGAGAGATGCATGGGGGAGTTTCGGGAGGTCATCTAGGAGTAAACAATACGTTGGAAAAGGTTCGACAACGATTCTACTGGCTACATGCAAGGGAAGATGTTGAGAAGTGGTGCCGAAAATGCGATATCTGTGCTGCCACCAAAGGCCCGAACAAAAGGAATCACAGCCAAATGCAGCAGTATAATGTCGGAGCACCCTTCGAAAGAATTGCAGTAGACGTGGCGGGTCCATTTCCGGAAGCAAATAATGGAAATCGTTATATTCTGGTCGTCATGGATTTCTTGATCAAGTGGCCTGAAGCATACGCCATTCCCAATCAAGAAGCCAAAACAGTCGCAGACCAAATTGTGTTCAACTGGGTGAGCAGATTTATCGTTCCATTGGAACTGCACTCCGACCAGGGAGTTTGTGGGCTTCTTCACATCAAGAAGACAAGAACAACACCACTCCACCCACAATCTAATGGCATGGTCGAACGATTCAACCGAACCCTGAAGGAACATCTTTGCAAAGTCGTGGACGACAACCAGCGAGATTGGGAGCGGAACATTCCTCTGTTTTTGATGGCGTATCGAAGTGCAAGGCATAGCTCAACTAGCCATACACCGTCTGAGATTTTTTTTTCACTATCAGAATTGGTCGAAGAGAGCTTATAGCAAGCACAGTATTACGACCAATGGTTTGCCAACATAGTAGACTATGTTATACCACCGGCTCATTTCTTAGTGCAGTGTAAGTTGTTAGTAAGCAAACATTACATAACAAACACTCACATGGGTGAAACAAAAACAAGACAGTTAACAAAACAAGATTAATCCATAACTAATATGTAATTACAAACATTAAGTAGGCCGAACTACTTGGTGAACACCTTTACGGGCTACTTCGACTTATTTGAAGCCCAGGCCGTAAAAGGAGCGGTTTTTCCGGCTCTTGCACTTGGAGTCACATCAAGTGCCTGGTACTCCAGGTTGGGGGTTGTGCGTTGGGGTGACTTCCCGACCACGTAGAAAAAAGTTTAGTTGCGAAGCAACAACAGGCCTCGGAAACGGACGGATACACTGATGACGACCCAAGCAAATGTACAAAGGACAACGATTTTCGGATATGCACGTGGAATGTTAGGTCCCTTAATAGACCGCGTGCTGCCGAACAGTTAGCGGAGACCCTCAACTGCTACAAAGCAGATATTACCGCTATCCAGGAAATGCGATGGGATGGACCGGGCAAAAGGAGGATGAAAAACTGCGACATCTACTATGGTAATTGTTACCGAGAGCAACAACAGCGACTATTTGGATGCGGATTCGTCGTGGGAAGCAGACTCAGGCAAAAAGTCTTGAGCTTCAAATGTGTGAGCGAACGCATCACGACAGTCCGAATCAAGGCTAAATTCGGCAACATCAGCCTAATATGTGCGCATGCCCCCACAGAAGAGAAAAAGGACGACACCAAAGACGAGTTCTACGAGCTCCTCGACAAAACATACGAGCAATGTCCTAGTTATGACATTAAAATTGTCCTCGGCGATTTTAACGCTAAGCTGGGAAAAGAGGACATCTTTGGTGGAACGGTCGGAAAGCACAGCCTGCACGACACCACATCCGATAACGGATTCAGGCTGATCGATTTTGCTGCGGGGCGAAATGTTGTGGTAGCAAGCACCTGGTTCCCTCATCTCAACATCCATAAAGGTACATGGAGGTCTCCTAATCAATCAACCGTCAACCAGATTGATCACATTGCGATCGACTTAAGGCACTTGTCCAGCATTTTAGATGTTCGAACTTTCCGAGGAGCTAACATCGACTCGGACCACTACCTCGTCGTAGCCAAGGTAGTGTTACGAATATCCCGACAACGGCCAAAACAAGGAAATGCTGCAAGAAAATTCGACGTCGGACGGCTACAATCGCAAGAGATCGCCAGATCATTCTCTGATCGAGTGTCAAGTAACCTCTTAAGGAGTCCTATGCCGCCAACATCAAGTATCGAAGACCAGTGGCAACATTGCCAAAGAGCAATTAGAGATGCCGCCTCTAATGTGCTGGGTTTCACACAGCCACCAAAACGAAACCCCTGGTTTGATGAAGAATGCAGGCAGGCCCATGCAGCCAAGCAGGAGGCATACAAAGCGGCGCTGCATAGAAGGACAAGAGCTGCTCGTGAGCTCTACGAGCAAAAGAGGAGAGAGGAACGCCGGCTTCTCAGGAGGAAAAAGAGAGAGCATGAGAAGCGTCAGATCGAGGATGTTGAGAGAGCAAACAGCAGGAATGAAGTTCGGAGGTTTTACCGAAAGGTTAAACAGCTGGCTCAAGGTCATCGAGCAAGAACTGATGCCTGCAGAGATAAACAAGGGAACATCATAGTAGAATCGCAGTCAATGCTGGGGATTTGGAAAGACCACTTCTGTAGATTGTATAACGGCGACGACGAACAAAATACCGCCGTCAGACAGGAGCCTTTCATCGGACACGATGATAGCCAACAATTCCGTGAACCCGACCTAGAAGAAGTGAAAACCGCAATATCACGGCTGAAATCCAACAAAGCCGCTGGAGCAGATGGACTAGCTGCTGAGTTGTTCAAAGCAGCAGGCGACGAGCTAGATAGGAGCATGCACCAAATCATCTGTAAGATATGGTCAGAGGAATGCATGCCCGATGAATGGAACCTCAGCATTGTTTGCCCGATCCTGAAAAAGGGAGATCCTCTAAACTGCGCCAACTATAGAGGAATAAGTCTACTAAACATCGCCTACAAGATCCTCTCTGCCGTAATATGTGAACGTCTGAAGCCTTTCGTCAACAATCTGATTGGTCCTTATCAATGTGGCTTCAGGCCAGGAAAGTCAACCATCGACCAAATTTTCACGTTGCGGCAGATCCTGGAAAAGACCTATGAACTCCAAATCGATACCCACCACCTTTTCATCGATTTTAAGGCCGCGTATGACAGCATCTACAGAGACGAACTGTACAAAGCTATGTCTAGTTTTGGCGTCCCTGCCAAGCTCGTTCGCTTGTGCAAAATGACGATGGAGAACTCACGCTGCTCCATCAAGGTTGGCAACGAGCTCACGGAATCCTTCGACGTCAAAAAAGGATTCAGACAAGGCGATGCACTGTCATGCGATTTCTTTAACATCGTTCTTGAGAAGATAGTGCAGAACTCCACCGTCAACACCAGAGGCACTATCTTCCAAAAATCTGTTCAACTTCTCGCGTACGCCGATGATATTGATATAATGGGAAGAACACAGCGTGATGTCAATGGCGCCTTTGTGAGAATTGAGACAGAAGCGGCAAAAATGGGTTTAGCGGTAAATGAGGGAAAAACGAAGTATATGCTGTCTTCGAGGAAGGACACCCAACACCGACGGCTCGGGCAAAACGTCACAATAGACGCGTATAACTTCGAGGTAGTAGAGGAGTTTGTCTACCTAGGCTCCGCTATAAACACGGGCAATAACACCAGCGCCGAGATCAGACGAAGAATAACTCTTGCTAATCGCTGCTTCTTTGGGCTTAGAAAGCAATTGAGTGGAAAAGCCCTCTCTCGAGCAACTAAAAAAAACTGTACAACACACTCATCATCCCAGTCCTGCTGTATGGTGCAGAAGCATGGACCCTGACAAAATCGGATGAAAGTGCCTTAGGCTGTTTCGAGAGGAAAGTTCTTGGGGTTATCTTTGGCCCCGTGTGCATTGAAGGGGAATGGCGAAGAAGATACAACAGCGAACTTTACGGGTTGTACAACGACATGGACTTAGCCAGAAGGGTCAAGGTCCAGAGACTCAGATGGCTCGGTCATTTAGAGCGAATGGACACCAATGCTCCGGCCCGGAAAGCCTTCGACACTATTCCCGAGGGACGTAGGAGGAGAGGAAGACCGCGACTCAGGTGGCGCACTCAAGTGGAAGAGGACCTCAATCAACTCGGAGTGCAAAACTGGAGACGACTAGCCAAGGATCGAGCTAGCTGGCGGAGCCTGTTGATTGAGGCCCAAGTCCACAACGGACTGTAGCGCCACCTTAAGTAAGTAAGTAAGTAAGTAAACAGAGAAACATTTAAAAGTGTATAACACTGGTCTTGGGCAAAGACTTATATTTAAATCAAATAAGTCTGATTTGCAGTTTGAAAGTCTGCTCATACGTGTCAAGGGCTCATAGAAACCATAGTTGGTACGATGTTTTGGTTCCTGTACCAAGTCCTTCCTACGAAAATTAGATATAAACGCCCCTCCCCGATGGTTGAAAGATATAGCACCAAGTAATTCCGGTGCATCTGTTACACCAGTAATAACTTGATGTAAGAATACTATGTCGTCGTTGTTTCGTCTATTTGACAATGTTTCCATTTGGAGAGTTGGTAAAGTGGGGACGAACAATATAGGAATAATATATAGCGCGGGTTATATATGGATCGCGAAACTACTTTGACCAGCCCTTTATAAATCCAAACATTAAGTTTGCTTTATTCAAGATGTTGTTTATGTGAACAGAAAAATCTTACTTAGGGGTAGGTAAAAAAAAAAACTCCAAGATCTCTTACGGAAATAACACGGGTAAGAATGTGCTAAGAGAAGTGGTATAGCGTAGTCATATGAAGACGGTGCACACTTCCTTGAAAAGGTCATTGTTTGATATTTTATTGGATTTACATTTAAAAAATACATAATAATAAATTTAGTCTTTAAGGTTTTTCATTTTTAACACTAACCATAACCTACAAAACATGAAAACAAATTTTACAAAGATAAAGAATTTATTTGTATAAATTGCACAGAATTCCGCAGCTATTCATCAAAAAGTTGTCAACCAATATCGAAACACTTTTTAGCATGTTGTCTCGTTTTTTCTATTATTTATGACAGAAGCGAACAGGGTGACGAACTGAAACTGAAAAATAAAAAATATTAAGAACACAATACAAAAATGTGCACGACTGGGTCGTACGAACTTGCTCCTGCATGCTAAAACTAAATATTTATGATTAGATACTTAAATTGCAAAAGGTAGTGTTAAAATAAAAGATACTTTAAGCAATTCTGATTACACTCTTACTTACAGCTTACACTTAACTCAAAAAAAAAAAAAAATATATATAAAAATAATTAGAATTTATTAAAAAAAATTAAAATTTGAAAATGTACCTCGTATATACATTTCATTCCAAAAATGTAAATGCGGAACAAATTCAAACCTTATTCTTGATTTATTGAATTTTTTTTGAAAATCGTCGGAGCCGTTTTTTTTGAAATTAATTTTTTATATATAAAATTTTTCAAAAATATTTTAAAATTAATTTGGGTATGCAGTTTTCAAGACCATGTAAATATACATATTATACTCCAATTAGGATTTTTAAAATTGATCCGTTTTTGGGATATAGAATTTTGAAAAAAAAAAGTTAAAAATATTTGTTAAAAATCCAAAAAAAATTTGAAATTTTTTTGAAAACAAAATATTATTTGAACAATATATACGTACTTTCGAAAAAAAAACTTACGCTGATCGGACTTTCAGTTTTCGAGACAATCTAATAACAAAAAAACGGTTCTATGGGAGGTACCGTTTTGGAGCAATACAAAACATTTTTTTTACATAAAACACATGAATGTTTAAAAAAATTAAACTCGAGGAAGTTTTAAAAAAATCGTTCGAACCGTTTTTGTGAAAAAAAAAGTTTTGGTTTTTGGCCAAAAAAAATCGTATGGTGGCTACCCTAAATTTTGATCTTAAAACAAAAATAAAAAATTTGGGATATGACTTTTTGCTCAAACCTCTAATTTTCAAATTTGAAGTCAATCGGACCAGTAGTTAAGCCTGTAGATGCCTGTAAACTTTCCGACAGACAGACAGACGGAATCGCCGAACCCACTTTTTTCGACTTCTCTATCATCGTAATATCATATTTCATCCTCATCGCAATTTTTTTTTTTTACGAATTCAATACATACTTGCCATGTATTCTATATGTTGCAAGTAACAATGTTAGCATCTTACCCCATTTCATCAATGCCTCCGTGGCGCAATCGGCTATCGTGTTCGGCTGTTAACTGAAAGCTTGGTGGTTCGAGACCACCCGGGGGCGATTACTTTTTGCCTACAATTTGTTTTTGAGCGAAAACAAAAACACATCTTAGAAGGTAGTAAGCAATTTTTATAAATATAAAATAAGAAATAATAGTGAAAAAGAAAACAATACAAAAATAAAAAAAAAAAAAATAAAATTCAGAACAATTCACTGGATCCCGCTCGAATTTAGTTTCATGTTTCAGCGAATAAAACTGATAACTTTATCCAAGCTCACAGAAAAAGGAATCTTCAATGACTTTGGCGGTGGAACTCCTGGAAGCAAATAAAACGCAGCCAGATGCAACATCATTATTGTGTTGCTATTCAGTTTCATATAGTGCTGCCATAAACGTTTTGCTCTAGCCCCAAAACATTTATTGAGTTCGCCTTTGAGCCATTCAATTTCAGCTTTTAAATTCTCAGTTTCAGTCTTGAGCTTTGCAGCTGATTTCTTAAAATCGCGAACTTGAAATTCTTTTCTGAAAAATTATTTCAAGCATTATAAAGAGCTTAAGGAAAAGAAGAAAATTTTACTCCTTTAGATCGACCAGCAATGTTTCGAGAATTTTGATTTCCGAATTGGCCTTGGCAAGTTCTCCGTCCTTCTGATAGACTTTCATCAAATGTTGTTCTTCAATGTTTCTCCATTTCGTTTCAGTCAATGCTAACTGCAAGCAAACAAATTCATTCTATCAGGCAATTCTTATTCTCCTGCATACTTTTTTTAAATTTATTAAAAAAGAAATATTAAAATTTTAATTAACAAAAAATAACCCATATCACAGGCCCAAACGCCGTAGTAGATTCGTACTACCAATCCCGAAGATAAGTGGGTATCATAGATCTCGATCCCGTTATATTATAAGCTATTGCTTCTTAAAATTAATTGTTATAAGACCTTGTAGAGATTTCATCCGAGAAGCTATAACTTCTTTAAATAAATTGATATAAGGCCTTGTCATAATTGATTTAAGGAAACAATGGCTTGCATAACTTGCGCCAAACGTATTTGTATAAGGTTTTATACAAGCAAGATACAAATCGAGAAATAGCTTCGCTTAAGCCTTATAGAAGTTAAATTGTTACTTGGGTATGTTATACCACCGGCTCATCACTTAGTGCAGTGTTAGTTGTTAGTAAGCAAACATTATAAAACAAACACTCACATGGATGAAACAAAAACAAGACAATTAACAAAACAAGATTAATCCATAACTAATAATTAAAAACATAAAGTAAACAGAGAAACATTTAAAAGTGTATAACACTGGTCTTGAGCAAAGACTTTAATTTTTTCTTACTTATATTTAAATCAAATAAGTCTGAGTTGCAGTTGGAAAGCCTACTCATACGTGTCAAGGGCTCATATAGTAACCATAGTTGGTACGATGTTTTGGTTCATGGTTCATCTACGAAAATTATAACCGCCACCCCGGCGCTAAGTAATTCCGGTGCATCTGTTACACCAGTAATAACTTGATTGAAGAATACCATGTCATTGTTATTTCGTCTACTTGACAATGTTTCCATTTGGAGAGTTAGTAAACGGTTATCATAAGAGGGGGCATTCAAAGAATCACTCCATAGAATATCTTTCAAGGCAAAACGAGTAAAATTTCGTTGAACGGATTCTAGCCTCTCAATATGAATATTGTAATGAGGTGACCAAACTTGGGAAGCGTATTCTAAGTGAGGACGAACAAAGCAATAATATAGAGCGCGGGTTATATTTGGATCCCGGAACTCCTTTGACCAACGCTTTTTAAATCCAAGCATTGAGTTTGCTTTATTCACGATGTTGTTAATGTGTACAGAAAAATCTAATTTAGGGCTAAAGAAAACTCCAAGATCTCTTACGGAAGTTACTCGGGTTAGAATGTGCTGTTTGATAGCGTAGTCATATGAACGGTACACGATTCCTTGAAAAGGTCATTGTTTGAAATTTTATTGGATTTTTCTCACACCACAATGCAAAACTATTAATATCATCTTGTAGCAGAATATGATCATTACTAGAACAGATTTTTTTTGTTATTCTTCATATCATCTGCGAAGATGAGAATTTTGCTATTACGTACACATAACGGGGCATCATTTATAGCTAAATTAAAAAGTAGAGGTCCTAGATGGCTACTCTGAGTGTTAGAAACTATAGTTCTTTATCTTTAGCTTTACCGCAGGTACAATCAAAATAAAATCTTTATGTTTGAATAACAAACAAACAAAACAATCTTTATTCAGTGAAAAATATTTTAGGAATGAAAAATGTATAAACGAAAATTTGATTCATAGGAATATGAACATAATTAATTTATTATAAAGTATGTATGTAATATAGTACTGAACGTAAAGTTAAATCTTTAACACTCCTCCTCGTTCAAATAATATTACATTTGTCTCGAAAATAATTATGTTTAGACTCTGATAACGGTTTTGTCAAAATATCGGCTACCATTTCTTCCGTTGAACAATATTCACATTCAATGATTTCTTTTCTTACCAAGTCTCGAATAATTTTGTATTTTGTATCAATATGTTTTGTTCGGTAAGAAAATTTATTATCGCGAACTAAATCAATACAACTCTGATTGTCTTCGTATATAAGAGTCGGGCCTTGAATAGTTTCATACATTTCTTCTAATAACTGACGAATCCATTTGGCTTCTTTTGCTGCTTCTGATATTGAAATAAATTCGGCTTCGCAAGTCGAAGAAGCTACTAACGATTGCTTATTGCATGACCAACTTATGGTCCCACCATTTAAGCAAAAAATATTCTTCCATTATTTGACTTTCTATTGATTTTATCGTCTCCCCATGTTGCATCAGCATAGCCATAAAATGATTGGTTTTCTGCTTGGAGCTTACTCACCATTAATTTCAAGTTACAAGTTGCTTTAATGTATTTGACAACACGTTTCAATTGGTTCCAATCTTGAGTTGTTGGTTTTGAAACTTTCTGCGCTAAAATACAAATACTTGCTGATATGTCAGGTCTGGTATTTATTGATATATATAATAATTTTCCTATTAAACGTCGATATTGGGTATTATCTTCAAATATGTCCGGAGATTGAATTTTTAAATAATTAGTATCTAATGGTGTCTTTACTGGTTTTGCATCTTTAAGTCCAAAGTCATTAACAATTTTCTTAATGTAATCCGATTGACAAAGTGAATCCCGTTTTTATCTCTTGTTACTTCAATTCCAAGGTAGTGTTTAATATGTCCTAAATTTTTAATTTGTTATTTGATGAGCTGATGTAGAAGCAATAATCAAATCGTCAACATATACAATTAAGAAACAAAGCTGTCCATCTGTTTTCTTAATATACATGCAAGGATCATTATAGCTCTGTTTGAATTTGATGTCTTCTTCTAATATAGTGTGTAGTGTTTGGTTCCATGATTTAGCTGCTTGTTTTAAACCATAAATGCTTCTTTTAATAAACAAACCTTGGAACTATTGTCATATCCGGGGGGTGGTTTCATGTAAATTGTTTCCAATAATTTTCCATTTAAAAACGCAGTTTTTGCATCCAAATGCATAACAGTCATATTTCTTTTCGCTGTAACTGACAGTAGTGTTCTGAACGTTGTATGCATAACAACAGGTGCAAAAACTTCGTCATAATCTTCACCGAACTTTTGTGAGAAACCCTGTGCTACATATCTTGGTTTGTATCTCTCTATTTTCCCTTCAGATCCAATTTTCAGATTAAAAACCCATTTTCCACCGATCGCCTTTTTACCAGTTGGCAGATCTACTAACTCCCAAGTCTCATTCTCTTCAAGTGATTCCAACTCTTCTTGCATTGCAGCAAGCCAGTGTTCTTTCTCGTCAGATTCAATTGCTTCCAGATAAGTACTTGGTTCGACCACTTCCTTGGTGGCATGAACTTCTTCGCCATAACGTTTTGGTCCTATTCCTTTATTTGATCGATTTGAAGTTCGAATTTGAGGTATATCTTTATTTATTTCATTGTTTGTTTCATTGTCATCTTGTTCTTTCTCCTCCTGATAGGTATATTTTTCCTTTTTAATGTCTAAATCTAAGTTTATTTCACTGTCGTTGTTCCTTGATTTAAATAATGGAGAGAATTTCACATCTCTACTTATCAAAACGGTTCAATTTATCTTATCAAAACATCTGTAGGCTTTTGAATTTTCGTCATAACCTAAAAAAATTGCTTCGACACTTTTACTATCTAATTTTCGCCTTTTTTCATCGGGAACATGTACAAAACATCTTGAACCAAAAATTTGAAAATTATGAATTTCTGGTTTTACACCATTCCAGATTTCATAAGGTGTCTTTTCAGATGTTTTAGTTATAACTCTATTTTGGATAAAATTATCAGTCGAATTGCTTCGCCCCAAAACTTTTAGGTAAATCAGCATCAATCAACATGCAACGTGCCATTTCTACCAAGGTTCTATTTTTTCTTTCTGCCTTACCGTTTTGTTGTGGACTGTAGGCTGCAGTCAATTGTTGGTGTATTCCTTCGGACTTTAAATATTTTGTAAGACTCATTCCGACGTACTCACCACCACGATCAGACCGTATTACTTTTGGCTTCTTAGAAAATTTAGTCTTACAAAATTCAACAAATTGCTTAATTGCCTTTTCAATTTCATTTTTATGTCTAAGCAAACGCACAACAGTAAAATCTGAAAAGTCGTCAATAAAAGTAACTAGATAATGCTTTCCAGCATGGGTTGCAGTTTGCATAGGTCTACATACGTCTGTATGAATTAAAACTAAGCAAGCGAATGACTTAGACTTGGTTTCCTTGAATGGCAACCTTGTCATTTTTCCTTTCAAACAAATTTCACAAATCTCTTTAATATTGCACTCTTTAATGTTCAATCCGTAGTGTCCGTAGCTTAGTGGTTAGGTGCGTTGGCTGCTAAGCAGAACGTCGTGGGTTCGAATCCTACTCGGGCCCAAAGTTTTTATTTCATCGTTCACGGACACTGCCTCTTGCGAAGAACTGACAAAACTTCCAAGAGTATCATCTGTCATGAAAAAGTGCTTCTCAACTTTGCCGTTCGGAATCGGCGTTAAATTGTAGGTCCCCTCAATTCTTCATACGCACCTAGAGAATTGTTGATGAGAGTAAGCCACTTAGGCCTTGGCTCTTCAAGAGCTGTCGCGCCACTCTATTTATTTATTAATGTTCAATCCATTGATAGATTCATTTCGAAACATTTTTCGAATTGCATCTGGGTGTCTATGTCCCATTCTTCTGTGCAACTGATGAATGCAATTCTCATTGTGTTCAAGCACAGTACAAACTTTATTTTGTTTTCTTAAAATATATAAGGAACGGGCTGCATCTGCAACACCGATTTGCTTACCTTCATTCTTGATTTCACAAATATTACTGTCGAATTCAACACGTAAGCCTTCTTTCGTCAATTGCTTCACAGACAACATGTTACCAGTCAGAGCAGGTGCATATAAAACTTCATTGATTTTTATTTGATGTTGCTTACCATCTTCAGTAACAAACGTTAACCATCCTGAACCAATACCATGGACTTCCGTTGATTCCCCATTTGCTAGTTCGATTGAACTCTTGTAGGTCTTGTCTATTTCGCAAAAAAAATTTTCAAAATTTGCGACATGTTGAGTTGCCCCTGAGTCTATTATCCAGTTTGATTTCTGACCTTGGCCCAAAGTAAATAAATAATCCTTTTCATTTTCGTTTGAAATATTTTCTTGATTTGAATTTTCTTCAACTGTGTTGACTTTATTTGCACTTCTTGGATTCTTCTTAAAATTCTGTTTCGATAGCCATTCTTTATATTTGTTACATGCCTTCTTTAAATGTCCTTGTTTCTTACAAAAGTAACAGGTAATGGCACTTGTATTTGCTACAGTTTTCAAAACAGTATCGCTTGAGCTACTGCATTTAGTAAAACGCCGTTCGTACTCTGCAAGGACTCGTTGTTGCACTAATTCAAAAGTAACCTCATCTTCTTTTCTTGATTCAAGTGAAGTTATTAATGTATCATAACTTGCTGGTAAGCTTCTCAATAGCATTGCAGCACTCCATTTATCCGAAAGAGTTTCTTCACCAATATTTCGTAATTTGGTAAAATAGTCTTGCATCTTGTTGATATGTATTCTTGCATCACATCCTTCTTCTAATTGTAATGAACAAATTTGCCTCATTAAGAATACTTTATTTGTAAAAGTATTTCGCTCATGGTATGTCTTAAGAGCATCCCATGTTGATTTCGCTGTGGTTTTTGATCTGATGTGGGCTAATTGATCATCTTCTACGCACAGACCTATAGTCCCTCTAGCTTCATCGTCCAATATCTCCCAAGCATCAATATCCTTTTGATTTTTTATCATTCCAGCTTCGAGTACTGGAACTGGTTTGGTGCCCAAAATTACTGTTTTCCATAAATTTTGTTTCCGCAAAAGTAATTCCATTTTGAACTTCCAGTTAATGTAGTTGTTGTTATTAAGCTTTATTAAGTTTCCTTTCTCGGTCATTTTCAAAATCCTTAAACTTTCTATTCTTGAATTTCCTTAATTTATTTTGTTGCACTCTTAAGTCTCATAATCTGTTAGAAACTATAGTTCTTTATCTTTAGCTTTACCGCAGGTACAATCAAAATAAAATCTTTATGTTTGAATAACAAACAAACAAAACAATCTTTATTCAGTGAAAAATATTTTAGGAATGAAAAATGTATAAACGAAAATTTGATTCACAGGAATATGAACATAATTAATTTATTATAAAGTATGTATGTAATATAGTACTGAACGTAAAGTTAAATCTTTAACACTGAGGAACTCCCGAATTAGCAAAAAATGACTAAGAGATAGAATGTCTGAATTTAACTTGGTAAGACCTATTCTCGAGATAAGAGGATATCCAAGTGATGAAAAATGGGGGATGCCATATGCATTTAGATTGAATTTTATGATGGCGTGAGAGAGTTAGTCGAAGGCTTTCGAGAAATCTGTATAGACGCAATCGATTTCCTGACCACATTCCAAAGTGCTAACACATTGATTTATAAAAACAGGAAGATTTGTGACAGTAGAACGTTTCTGCATGAAACCATGCTGTTGGTGACAGATGATGTTCCTGCAATGAAATGCCAAACTTTCACAAACTTTCAAACATCTTAGGAATGCAGGAGAGCTTAGATATTGGTCTATAATTGGTGATGTTGGCCTTTTCTCCCTTCTTATAAACTGGTATAATATAAGCGTTTTTCCAAATTGATGGAAATTTTCCTAAATTTAAAGACAATTCGAAAATATACCGGAGGGGAGGTGCTAACATAGACTTACACTTTTTAAAACAATAGGTGGAATACCATCTGGACCACTCGAAAACTCATCTTTCAGAAGAGAAAGAATGTTTATAATGTCATCAGTCTCTACTGAGAATGTTGTTAAACAATACTTATGGACAGCCACGTAAATACTGAAAAAAATCTTTATCGATAAAAAATCTGCTGAAATTATTTGCAAATTTTTCACAAATTTCAGAAGTTAAGATGCGGGCTACATTACTGCTAGTAAAGTTCATTGGATAAACATCACATTTCTTCTTCGAATTAATGTATTTCCAAAAACTTTTTGGGTCAGACGTTAGAGAGCATCCTACAGTAAGTAAATACTCACTATAAAGTTCATAAGACAGTTTCTTAAATTCTTCAAAAAATGATATATAAACTACTTGGTTTTCTAAGGTCATGATTTGAGGTATTTCTTCCAGGCCTTAATTCTCTTATTACGAAGTGTTTTTAGTTTATTAAGGATGACTAAAAGTGTTAGAGTGGGATGATTTTTTCTTAGGAACTGCCTCTTCAATCCAACTCATAAGCAAAGATACCGGAATTAAGTAAGCTATTTGAAAGCTGCAAAAAATCAGCTTTTCGGAAGTCAAATTGGTATGAGCAATCATGGGGATTACTATTCTCAAGTAAATGACCGCTCAAGTCTAGAAAAATATCTAAGGGAGGGTAGTAATTATCTATGGTTTATATAGCAGATGTAGATTCTACAGCTGCAGTATTTACTGCGTCAGATGAGAATACTAGGTCTAGTATTCGATTCATTTTATTTTTGATACAGCTAACTTGCTGTAAATCGGAAGAAAAAATGTTATCCAACAATTGAAGCTCAAGTTGAGAAGAAACTGTAGTAGCTTCAAAATAGGAATCGTCTTCAGAGGGAACCCAATCATTAAGAGGAAGATTGAAATCACCTAGCAAAAGAATACAGCTGTCAAGATCAGCAATACTGAAAACAAAGTGTAAGATTAAGGAAAGTTCAGTGAACACAGACATTGGACTTTTAGGAGGAATATATACTGTAATGTGTATACACTCTCTATTCCTACCTCTCTATATCTCTGTATGTCAATGTATTGTAATGTGTACACACTTTGTAACTCCGCCTCTTTATATCTCTATACTTAAATGTGTAAACACTATCTATCTCTGTCACTCTAATATTGTCTAATTGCTGAATAGTTATGTAGCAAAAGTTTTATTTGTAGTTGTAAGTAATTGTGTATACACTCTAGTGGTTAAGAGGAGAACTTCGTTAAGTATCAAGAAGTTTCAGCGCCTACTAGAACCTAGTAGTTTCTCGAACTTATTTGAGTTGTATAAATACCCGCTCGGTCTCGAAGCAGAGTTAATTGAATGTGAACTGCTATAAAATTAAGACACTGTGTTTGAAAGTAATAATTGAAAGTGTTAAATAAATAAGTTTGTGAGTGATTTAAATAAAGTGAATTTGTGTTTTATTTGAAAAGTGAATAAGTTTTAATTGTCGGACCAAGCCGAATATTACATTGGTGTCAGAATAAGGGATTAAGACTTATTGTAAATAAAACAGTGAATAGTGATTAAATTGTTTTGTGTAAAGAAGTGAAGTTTAAAATAAAAAAAAAAAAAGAAAACAAACGAGTAAAGTGTTGAAAGACTTAACTGTCCCTGAGCTAAAGGCCGAACTAAGCAAACGTGGCTTAAGTGGGGCAGGAGTGAAAAACGAACTCGTTAAACGGCTGCAGGAATATCTGGAGCAGCAAAATGAAGACCCGAATACATTTGCTTTCGAATTTGAAGCAAAAGTGGATGAGGTAAATGCTAATGACGCCTTATCTAACATGATGTCTCTTGTTCTAGCAAAGTTTGAAGAGAATAAGAATGATGTCCGGGAACAGCTAAAAGCTCAAAGGAATGAACAAAAGCAGGAGCAAGAGAATGTACTCAAACAACTAGAAGGAAATGTTCTCAAACAACTAGAAGCTCAAAGAAATGATGTTCGGGAGCAACTAGAATCTCAAAACAAGAATGTTCTAGAGCGGTTTGACGAACAGAAAAATCTTCTAGAAGGCAGGTTTGCGGATTTCGAAGAGAAAATCAATACTCTCGACGAGCGCGTCGAAAAACAAAATGCACGTTTTGAGAAAATTGACGAGCAAATCGAATCCATCACAAACGAACTAGAAAAAGTGCGAAAGTTGAAAGTTCGAGAACCTTCTGGTGAGTGCTCAAGGAAGAGAGAAGTAAATCCTCCAAGCTTTGATGGTCAGATTCCGTGGTCTATCTACAAGAAACAGTTTGAAGCAGCAGCGTTAACAAACGGCTGGGATGATGATGAAAAATACATTGCTCTTACGCTTGCTTTAAGAGGAGCAGCTGCAGAACTGCTACAAACCATCCCAGCAGAGAAGAGTGGTGACTTCACAGTTCTTGTAAACGCAATTGAGCAGCGGTTTGGAGATAGCCACATGACAGAAGTCTTCCGAGTTCAGCTAAACAACAGGTCACAGAAAAGAGGTGAAAGTCTACAGCAGCTTCAGGCAGATATCGAGCGATTGGTTTACCTGGCATATCCAACAGCTGGCAACGAGATAATAAATCAACTTGCTGTTGAAGCCTTTGTGAGAGCTGTTAGCGATATAAATCTCCAAAGGGCTATTCGCACTGACGGAAAGAGAACACTACCAGAAGCATTGGCTTTCGCTCTGACTATGGAAGCCGCGGAACAAGCTTCCCAAAATGTGCATCGCATAAGAGAATTAGAGGTCCAAGAATGCTCTTGTCAGAAAGCTACTGTAGAAAGGAGTCAGCGAGACAGACCAGCACAATGCTGGAACTGCAATAAGACTGGGCATCTACAGCGACAGTGCAGATTACCGCGAAGAGGAACCACATGTCAACACTGTGGAAACAGAAGTAATTCAAGTGTTAAAAGTAACACCAACAACGTTGCTTCCGAAGCTGTCTCCATTCAGGTTTCCCAAACAAAACGCGACAACAAGAGCCTGACTGTGGAAGCAAGTATAAACGGCAACAAATGTGTGGCTACCATCGACACCGGTGCCACGGCGCGGCGTCCATTGTACGGCAGGACCTCGTTAAGAAGACATGGCTCCACAACACCAATAGCTATCGTCTAAAGACTGCAACTGGAGAGGCCGCAAAAGTGTATGGTGAGGTACGTCTTAAGATCCGGCTGGCAGAGTTGGAATTCTCTCACCTGTTCCTGGTAGCAGATATATGCGACGAGTGTATTGTTGGTGTCGATTACATGAAAGAACACGGAGTGATATTGGACATCGGGAACCAAGTCCTGAAATATCGAAACATCGAGATTCCGATGATTTATGGGATCCACTCTATGAGACCTCGCTATCTGTGAAAACCGTCATCAAAGAAGATCTGACTTTGCCTGCTTCTTCAGAAGTATTCGTGTGGACGAAATTGAAGCTATCGATACCTCATGGTGGAACCAGCAAGGGAAATATGTCAGAACACAACTGGATCAACACAGGGGATGCAAAGCCGATCCGTCTACCTGCAAGACGCCTCCCACTAGCCAAACAAGGTGAGGTTGAAGAACTGATAACCACCATGAAGGAAGAGGGTCTGATCGAAAACTCTAAAAGCCCTTGGGTGTCTCCAGTGGTCCTGGTAAAGAAGAAAGACGGATCAACCCGCTTTTGTGTGGACTATCGAAGATTGAACGATGTGACCAAGAAGGATAGCTACCCTCTGCCTAGGAGCAGTGATACTCTGGACGCAATGGAAGGAGCAAAGTGGTTCTCAACTTTGGACCTGAAGAGTGGATACTGGCAAGTAAAAATCCATCCTGAAGACAAAGAGAAGACTGCGTTCTCAACAGGAAACGGGTTGTGGCAGTTCAAAGTGATGCCTTTTGGACTATGCAATGCTCCAGCGACTTTTGAGTGCCTTATGGAATGCGTCCTGCAAGGACTAACATGGAAATCTTGCCTCGTCTATTTGGATGACGTCATTGTATACGGGAAAACCTTTGACGAACACTGTACGAATCTGAGAGCCATGTTTCAAAGACTTCGAGAAACCCACCTCAAGCTTAACCCAGAAAAGTGTTCACTCTTCAAAACCGAAGTGAAATATCTGGGACATATCATCTCATCCCAAGGAGTGAAGACGGATCCTGATAAGGTTGACACCGTGAAGAATTGGCCAACACCACAGGACAAGACGTCGAGAAGTGGTGCCGAAAATGCATTACCTGTGCTGCCACCAAAGGCCCGAACAAAAGGAATCACAGCCAAATGCATCAGTATAATGTCGGAGCACCCTTCGAAAGGATTGCAGTAGACGTGGCGGGTCCATTTCCGGAAACAAATAATGGAAATCGTTATATTCTGGTCGTCATGGATTACTTCAGCAAGTGGCCTGAAGCATACGCCATTCCAAATCAAGAAGCCAAAACAGTCGCAGACCAAATTGTGTTCAACTGGGTTAGCAGATTCGGCGTTCCATTAGAACTGCACTCCGACCAGGGAAGAAACTTTGAATCAAACATATTCCAGGAAGTTTGCGGGCTTCTTCACATCAAGAAGACAAGAACAACACCACTCCACCCACAATCTGATGGCATGGTCGAACGATTCAACCGAACCCTGAAGGAACATCTTTGCAAGGTTGTGGACGACAACCAGCGAGATTGGGATCGGCACATTCCTCTGTTTTTGATGGCGTATCGAAGTGCAAGGCAAAGCTCAACTGGCCATACACCGTCTGAGATTTTGATGGGAAAGAACATTAGACTGCCGAGCGAAATAAAATTTGGGTGTCCCACATCAGAGCCCTAAGCCGAGGACGTCTACATGGATGAACTTAAAGAAAGACTCCTTCAGATCCACGACGATTCCAGGTTGAAAATAAGGAAGTTCAGTGACCGAATGAAGACACGCTACGATATACGAGCGACAACAACAGAGTTCCAAGCAGGAGATCGAGTGTGACTTTACAATCCCCATCGACAAAAAGGGTTGTCACCGAAACTTCAACGGGAATGGACCTTCCCAGTCCCGTTGAAGTTTCGTTGACAACCCTTTTTGTCGATTGAAAAGCCACACTCGTCATTACAGTCATTACAAAAATCAACGACGTCGTGTACCGGATACAAAAGGGAGTCAGAGGAAAACCTAAAGTTGTACATCGCAACCGGCTACATCGCTACAGTGGTGATGAGAATGACGGATTTGTTCGGGACGATCAATCCTAAGGAGGGGGCAATGTAATATGTATACACTTTATATTCCTACCTCTCGATATCGCAGTATGTCAATTTATTGTAATGTGTACACACTTTTTAACTCCGCCTCTTTATATCTCTATACTTAAATGTGTATACACTATTTATCTCTGTTGCTCTAATATTGTCTAATTACTGAATAGCTATGTAGCAAAAGTTTTATTTGTAGTTGTAAGTAATTGTGTATACACTCTTTAGAGTTTCCCCTACACTCTAGTGGTTAAGAGGAGAACTTCGTTAAGCATCGAGAAGTTTCAGCGCCTACTAAAACCTAGTAGTTTCTCGAACCTATTTGAGTTATATAAATACCCGCTTGATGTCGAAGTAAAATTAAGTGAATGTGAACTGCTATAAAGTAAAGACACTGTGTTTGAAAGTAATAATTGAAAGTGTTGAATAAATAAGTTTGTGAGTGATTTGAATAAAGTGAATTTGTGTTTTATTTGAAAAGTGAATAAAGCCCAGTACGCAGATCGGGAAAAAATTTATTTCTCATACAAAATTTTTCCTTGGACAAATTTTGTCCTCAATATTTTTCCAAACGGTACGCAGCTCACGCGCAAATTTTAATATTTGGAACCGCTGTAAACAAAAAGTCTCCACTTACTTTTGTCTGGACAAATAATGTTCGGAGCATTATTCTGCCGGAAAAATTGTGACAAGAACAAAAAAAACAAAAGTAAACAAAAAATTAAACGAAACTAATATGGTCTATTTTAGCATATAATTGGAAGAGAAGACGTTATCAATAAAATCCAACATGAAATTACAAAAAAAAAAAAAATCTATTCAATTCGCAACAAAAATATATGCATACATGTTGGTATATCGTATATATATTATGTTGGCAATAAATCGCTTTGCAGTATGGAGTCATTAATGCTGTTTTTAATTGGCAATCTGGAAGTAAAAAGAATCATTCTACATACGTTCAATCGGGTCCTGATTCTGAAAAGAAGATAATTCCCTTCTGATTTTAAAACCAGAATGCTTGTTTTTAGGTTCCAGCTTCCAGATTGCCATGTTAAAAACGCCATTATTGTCGACAAAAAGACATTATTCTTAATTTCTCCAACTTCAAAATTTTGCGTGGGATAAAGAATTCATTTGTAGAGATAAAAATTGTAGAGATAAAATTTGTTTTTTCCCCGATCTGCGTACTAGGCTTAAGTTTTAATTATCGGACCAAGCCGAATATTACAATACATTAAATACAAATATTGAGTTTTGCCGTAAGGTTATCTTAACACAGATAAGTTCCATATTAACTTTAAATGGGAAAACAACAAGGGAAGATGAAAGACTATTTCTCACAGCGATGAGGACTCCTCCGCCAACTAAGTTTATAGCATCCTCATGACGGTCTTTCCGAAAAACTGAGAACTCTTTATCAAAGAGCTCTGTGTCCAATATTGTGGCGTTGAGCCGGGTTTCAGAAAGAACTAAAACATCATTTGGAAATGCCTGAGAATTCTTATAAATAGAAGTAGTTTTACTACCAAGTCCTCTTACGTTTTGATAGTAGAGGGAGAGTCTCTGCAGTTTTTTGAATTAAGGCTTGAAGTTGAAGGACGTGATTTAATTGTTTTTGATGGGAAATAACATCAGACTGCCGAGCAAAATAAAATTTGGGTGTCCCACATCGGAGCCGCAAGCCGAGGACGACTACATGGATAAACTTAAAGAAAGACTCCTTCAGATTCACGACGGTACCAGGCTGAAAATAAGGATGTTCAGTGACCGAATGAGGACACGCTACTATATACGAGTGACAACAACAGAGTTACAAGCAGGAGATCGAGTGTGGCCTTACAATCCCCACCGACAAAAAGGGTTGTCACCGAAACTTCAATTGGACTGGGAAGGTCCATATACAGTCATTATGAAAATCATCGCGACCGGCTACATCGCTACAGTGGTGATGAGAATGATGGATTTGTTCGTTACGATCAATCCTAAGGAGAGGGCAATGTAATATGTATACACTTTATATTCTTACCTCTCTATATCTCTGTATGTCAATCTATTGTAATGTGTACACTTTGTAACTCCGCCTCTGTATATCTCTAGACGTCTATCTATATGTGTACATAGTACATACTGCAATGTGTATACACTATTTATCTCTGTCACTCTAATATAGTCTAATTGCTGAATAGTTACGCAACAAAAAGTTTTATTTGTAGTTGTAAGTAATTGTGTTTACACTCTTTAGAGTTTCCCCTACACTCTAGTGGTTAAGAAGAGAACTTCGTTAAGCATCGGGAAGAACCTAGTAGTTTCTCGAACCTTTTTGAGTTATATATATACCCCGATGGTGGCAAAGCGAAATTATTCGAATGTGAACTGCTATAAAGTAAAAACACTGTGTTTGAAAGTTGTTCGGGTGCTTATGGAAATGACCCAGGTGCTGGTGTATAATTAGTGTTCCGACGTAGTCGATAAAAAAAAAACGTAGTTTTCAGGTTTTATAATTTCTTTATTGGAACTTACTTCGATGAAGGTTTGTGCAAGAAGAGATCGATAGACTCAAAACTCTTGGACAGGAAGGAAAAATTTAAGGTGTGGTGAGTAAAAACTCGCCGAGATCAGACGAAGAATAACTCTTGCTAATCGCTGTTTCTTTGGGCTTAGAAAGCAATTGAGTGGAAAAGCCCTCTCTCGAGCAACTAAGGTAAAACTGTACAACACACTCATCATCCCAGTCCAGCTGTATGGTGCAGAAGCATGGACCCTGACAAAATCGGATGAAAGTGCCTTAGGCTGTTTCGAGAGGAAAGTTCTTGTGCATTGAAGGGGAATGGCGAAGAAGATACAACAGCGAACTTTACGGGTTGTACAACGACATGGACTTAGCCAGAAGGGTCAAGGTCCAGAGACTCAGATGGCTCGGTCATTTAGAGCGAATGGACACCAATGCTCCGGCCCGGAAAGCCTTCGACACTATTCCCGAGGGACGTAGGAGGAGAGGAAGACCGCGACTCAGGTGGCGCACTCAAGTGGAAGAGGACCTCAATCAACTCGGAGTGCAAAACTGGAGACGACTAGCTAAGGATCGAGCTAGCTGGCGGAGCCTGTTGATTGAGGCCCAAGTCCACAACGGACTGTAGCGCCACCTTAAGTAAGTAAGTAAGAGTAAAAACTATAATTATGAGTGACATCTTTGTATCGATTTAGGAACTAAGTATGGAACATTTTGCTAGGTATTCTATTACATTCTGCCGTAAACATTCCGGCCCCCTTGCAGCAACTTGTGATGCAAATACGATCCTGCCATTATATCAATCTCACCACACATAAATAGATACAATAATTCAAATTTAAATTCTATTCTTAAAAAAAATAATTAAGCTATGAATAATAGAAAATACATGGTTAAATTTGAAATTGATACAAAATAAGAACAAACTGTTTTAGTAAACGAGCATAATATACTTAACTAAAGTATGTGCAATAAAATTGAATTCAAAATTTAAATGATAGAAGCTGAATAAAAGATCAAGAGGCTGAAATAAAAATGATACGAAAAGACCTTCTAATTGGTGGTTAGCACGCAGAGCTTTACGATTGGACGGGTCATAATGCCATGTTGTGTTCTAACATCGGCAACGCGAATAAATTTTGATGACACGGCCTAGGCGCCATTCATTTGGAGGTAGGTTTTCATTTTTTATTACCACCAAATCATTTTCCTTTACATTTTCTTGCGGATGTTTCCATTTGTGACGCTTTTGGAGCTCTAATAAATATTCATTTTTCCAACGTAAGCAAAATTGTTGGTAGGTAAATTTTAGTTTCGTCCATCTGTTAAGACAGCTCAGAGACAGATCGGAATAATCTGGTTCGGGTGGAGCTAAAAGAGGTCCACCGCGAAGGAAGTGGCCTGGCGTCAGAGGCAGATTGTCTTCAGCATAAATGGACCTGCAAAGTCCAACCCGGTATTAGTGAATGGGAGTGAAATCTGTGTTCGTTCAATCGGCAGCGCGGCCATTATTTGATGTTTCATTTTCTTTCTATGAATGGTGCAAACTTTGCAAAACCGAATAAGTTTCTTAACCAGATTTTTCAGCCTCGGAATAAAATATTCACATCTTGTTAAACGCAACACAAGCTGATTTTCACCATGAAGAGAAATCTTGTGAATGAATTCAATTATAAGTGTTGAAATGTGAGCTTGATAAGGCAATATTATCGGGTATCTTTCGTTAAAGGAAAGCGATGAATGAGCTAATCTACCATTGACTCGAAGTATTTTATTGGAGTCTATCCACGGATTAAGATTTGCCAAAACGCTTTTAGCCGAAGCCGACTCTCCTTTAGAAAGTGATGAATGCTCCATGGGAAAATATATCGATTGGGTTAATCTTATAATAAGATTTTTTGAGAAAATATGTTCTTCATATGTTAAATTCGTAGAATTATGATTGAACTCAGATTTCAATTTTGGATGGGTTCGGTGATAAAAACGAAGTATATAAGATACAACATTTATTGCCTTTGTCAAAGAAGAGAATTTTTGAATTATATTCTCAATGTTGGAAAAGTTCACATTTGTGTGATTTGACTTGATTGTTCGTTTTTCCAAGTCACTCTCCTTTGGACATTCAAAAAGTGATCTTGGCCAGAACTGTTCAGACCTACTAAGCCACGACGGACCTGTCCACCAAAGGCTACTTGCTTTAAGTTGAGAAGGGGTCAACCCTCGAGTAGCAAGGTCAGCTGGGTTGTCAGCTGAACGCACATGCATCCATTGTGTATTAGAAGTATTTTCCTGTATGAGAGACACTCTGTTGGCGACGAATGTAGCCCAAGTGCTAGAAGGTTTTTCTAGCCAGCATAAAACGATGGAGCTATTCCTTAATTTGAATTGTACCTTCTTTGAGTTTGAGCCATTAGATAAAAATCTATTGTATCCCCTTGAAATCGTTGTCACTTTTTTATGTAAACAAACAAAAAACCATCCAACTTTTAATATTGTTTCTCCTTTTAAATCAAACTGTAACGGATTTAGTTGTTCTTATTAAACACAAAACAATGCCACACTCCACCATAGTGTCTCTAGGTCCACAGGATTCCCTGAGGCAATCTATGGGACGTTCAATAAGTTGTTCAGCCAACAAAGTACGGCTCGGCATGCTTGTTTACACCATAAGCCAGCTCGACGGTGGGGTGGGTACTTGTACTTGCTGCTGAACTACCGTACATTAAAATTCATGCCGATTATGAAAAAAATTAAAAGCCCTTTAAATCAGAGAACGCCCCAAAATACACACTGATTTGGATTTCCTTGCAGAACCCCCTTGATGTATTCGGGGATCCAGAGTGTAACCCTCCCTCTGTTCTATTTTCTTTCTATGCGAAAGTAAAATAAAATTCCATGGTTACAGAGCCACTCTTAATGTTTTTCTCCATAACCCCTTATAAACAGATAACTAGATCTTCAAGGATCAATTATCTCGCTTTCTTCCTTACTATTTAGCATCACTTTCACCCTCCCCTTTGTACTCCGAATGTTACTCCATTATAGAACAAAAATCACAAGAATCCAAAATATTAATTATGACCGCATTTATAGATTTCATGAGGAATATCACTTCAGATTTATTAAAATTCGTGAATCAAAAACATCGTTATAGTATAAAGAATAAAATCGAAGATTAAATCCATAATAATAAAAAAAAAAAATAAATCACATAAAATTAAAATCTAGTTTTCAAACAGTGATGATGATGGTGACGTATAAAAGCATACTAAGCTTAATGGCGAACTAGTTTGAGGTAGAGTGAGAATAATATACTCTGAGTGGAACTAGGATCGTAGACTTGACATACAATGAGAGCACAACGAATTCAAGGTCTCTCGATAAAATTCATTAAAACCGATTTCGACTCAGTATATTGTTTTCACTCACACTCACGAAAAGGCACTCAAAAATATATGAGATGAATGTAAATTAATTTCTTATCTAATTTTTATCTCATTTAACAAACGTTTTTTTTTTTTTTTTTTTTGTCTTCATTCAATTTGTCATAGATATAATAATTCAATATAGGACTTACCGACTTCCCAAAGATGTGTGCACAGCAGCTTTAAGGTTGTCGTATGTCGTTGACTCGGCGATTTCTGCAGCTAAAATTATTTTCTATAGGGTAGAGCTAATGTCAAGTTGAACGAATTTTTTGTTTTTTTGTATGATCATGAATTATGATTAGACTATATTAGGTAATGCAGCTTAGTGAGTTAATTACAGAATTCAATAATTCGAATGATGCATTGATGACGTAGGTAGTTGCTTGATTGTTGTAAGAATTTTTTTTTTTTGTATTACTTGCAAACTTCGTTTGAGGAAAGCTTTTGATTGATGTTATGTTGTTGTTACCGGGTAAGTTGTATGATCGGTGGGACAAATGCCAAGCGATCGTGAAGCGAAGACTTCTAGCAGAGATGTGGGACGGCTTGATATGGGTTTGTGTGGTTGTTTTGGGCTCTCGCACTTGGTTGCTAAGGTGTCACTTTGACAAAGTAATTGGATTAGCACTGCTGAGGTAGCAGGGGATCAAAGCTTCTTGCAATGCGATGAACTCTGATTGCGTCTAGGAGTTATACTCTGTTGTGATCGTAGTCACGTTCAAGTTGAATTGTATGGGAGGTTAGAGCATACAATTCAAATCGGCACTAAAGTTATCTCCTAAGTCCAGCAAGTCTGTGGATTGAGACGATTCGATGATGAAGATTTATCGTGCTTCAGGGCAAGGTGCTTCGACTCTCGTCGAACACTGTGTGAGAGCACAATACACTTGGTTCGTAGACTCTCGTTTTCAATCAAGCACGTTCTTCAACCTTAATAAATCGAAACAGGGTTTATATTTAATGATTGCCAGAAAGGCGATAGATTTCTTAGTGACAAACTTACTTTTTCTTCAATAAAATTAATGCCTAAGAATTTAATCACACTTTCCCAGGTGGAAAATAAAACACTTGATGGATTTCGATTGCACTGATTCTATGTCGAGAAAGAAATTTCACGTGTTAAAGATCAAATCGTGCTAAGAATGGTCCTCGATTGGATTTCAATATCAATTTTACCTTTTGATGTGTCACGATTGAGAGTTAGAAATTAAAAGAAAGCTTATAGGAAATGCAGTGTGCTTTTACACCCAAAAAGTCACTTCGAACAGAACAAAATAGTTCAGTGCAAGTTCGAAAATCGATTAAAAGGAAATCCGAAAATGTAATAGCTCATATCATGCGCATGTAATTTCGGTCGTATTCAACCAACTAGGCTTGTAATGTAAACTTGCAGGTTTAGACTGTGGTTTCAGATTGGTCCACACACAACATTTAAATTTCTTGTCTTCCAAGACAAGAAAATGAAATGGCGAGGACTTACGGCTATGTAGAAATCGACCCACGCTTTATATAAATCTTTGCTTTTGCCGTTGATATGCATATTAGATATTACGTTCGCATATCTTTAGCGTGAATTACACCTAGGGAGTTACCTTTCAAATCTTCTAATTCGTATAAGTTGTTACTAACTATTTTCTTTATTTTGGCTTGGACAAACTTCGGGCATAGTTTGGCATTCCTTTTCTTAGATTTATCACTGAGAATAAAATTTCGTTTGAGGACTAATTGTCCGACTTTGAATTTACAAGTTTTGCTTCGTGTATTATAAGTTTTTTCGTAAATCTTATGTGCTTGTGCCAGTGAATCTTTAACACGATTGTGAATAATGTTCATTTTTGTGGCCTTGGGTAACACATCAAATTCCGAATTGTTAAGACCGTTCAGTCTTTTGAGCAACTCATAATCAGAACCATGCATTAGTTTGCATTGACCAAACAAGGCTTCATGCGGCGACATTCCTATCGCTGAGTGAACACTTGTTCTCAAAGAGCTTAGGATTGAGCCAAGATGTTTATCCCAGTTTGATTGATCGGGACCGATATATGACCTTATGGCCGCAAGAATGGATCGATTGGCACGCTCACTTGCATTTGCTTGTGGTGCATATGAAGCCGTTCGGATATGTTTTGTTCCATAGAAACCAAGGAATTTCGTGAACTCTTTTCCTATAAATTGTTTCCCATTATCAGTAAGAAGTGATTCTGGTACTCCAAATATTGAAAAGACGTGGTCTTCTAAGAACTGAGTCGCTACTTCCGCCGTAGCTTTTCGTAAGGCTTTCGCAAGAATAAACTTAGTTAGCTGATCAAGGCAAACAATTATATAGGTATTTCCGCATTTTGATCTCGGATATGGACCCAGGAAGTCAACAAACAAGTGTTGAAATGGTCTTTCAACAATAAACGATTGTCCCATTGGTGGTCTTATGACATGGTTAGGGGCCTTTGATGCTTTGCATACGATGCATTCTCCGACAAACGATTTTACTTGGGCCGCCATATTAGGCCAGTAGAATCGCTCTCGTAGACGATACAACGTTTTTGCAACGCCACCATGCGATGCTTGTGGAGGATCATGCGCTTGTCGGATTAACTGGCTGGTCAACGCAGTGGGAATCCACAGTTTCCAAACACAGTCATCTTCTGTCGGAACTCCTGTACAATATCTGACTTTTTTGTACAGAAAATTGTCTGAGACTTGAAGGTCAGGTAGTTGGGATTTGTTCTTTTCTACCGTTTCGATCAAAGTCATATATTCATCCGACTTGAATGCCGGATCCCCGAGATTGACCTGTAGAACATCGTCAGGTCCAGTTTTGCTTCTGTCAATAGGTACTATTTCGTCTGCGGCATACACACGCGAGAGTGCATCTGGTGCAACATTTTGGGAGCCCTTCCGATGTTCTATAACAAACGTGTATCTTTGGAGTCGCAAACTCCACCGCGCCAACCTACCACTTAAATCTTTTTGGCTCATGAGCCACCTCAAGCTCGAATGGTCCGTTACAATTGTAAAGTTATGACCTTCAACATAAGGCCGAAACTTTTCCACGCCTAATACTGCAGCCAAACATTCCAATTCCGTAACGCTGTAGTTACGCTGCGCTTGATTTAGCTTATATGAGTAATAATAAATTGGTTTTTCTGCTCCATTTTCGTCAAGTTGACTCAGGACGCAACCAACACCTGTTGAGGAGGCATCGCACAATATGATAAACGGTTTGGTAAAGTCGGGATTTGCTAATACTGGAGCTGTCGTTAACGCTTGTTTTAGCATTTCAAAGGCTTTCAGAGCTTCAGGAGTGAAGACAAAGGTTTTGCTTTTCTTCAATGTGTCCGTTATAGGAGTGGCAAGAGTGGAATAACCGGGAACAAATCGTCGGTACCATCCGGTTAAACCCAAGAATCTTCTAACCTGCCTAGGGGTTTTAGGTATCGGGAAGTCCTGTATGGCAGACACTTTGTCTGGATCTGTTTTTATACAGCCCCCGCCAACAATAAAACCTAAATATCGCAACTCCTTAAAACAAAATCGAGATTTGTCAAGATTTATGGTTAATCCTGCCTTTCGTAACAAAGAAGCCAATGTTCGTAAAATCCCAACATGTTCCTCAAATGTCCCTGAAACTATCAACAAATCGTCTAAGTATACGAATACGTTTTGTTTCAATTCGTTAGGAACCACTTTGTCCATAAGCCTGCATAAGCGTTGAGCTGCATTGCAGAGGCCAAAGGGCATAACCTTAAATTGATACAAGGGTCTACCGGGCACACCAAACGCAGTCTTCTCCCGTGAATCTTTAGCTAGAGGAATCTGCCAGAATGCGTCTTTCAAATCCACACTGCTAATGAAGTGCGTTTCCGATTGACGACTGAGCAAATTCTCTACATGAGGAAATGGATAGGCATCGTTTTTCGTTATTTTGTTCAGCTTCCTGGAGTCGAGACATAATCGATTTTTCCCTGGCTTACGGACTAAGACAACAGGCGAACTCCAGGCGCTTTCACTCTCTTCAATTACGTCCAGTGCCAGCATCCTATCCAGTTCCTCATACATCAATTTTTGGATGGCTGGAGACACGGGATACGACCTTTGTTTAATAGGCTCAGCATCCCCTGTGTTTATTGTATGTTCTTGTAAGTTTGTCCGTCCAAGCCCTTCTTTGGCATATGACGGAAACAAACGTATGACATTTTCAATTTCCAGTGACTGATCAGCTGACAGTTCATGAGCATTTGTATCACATATTCGGAGCGAAGGTGAACAAATTTCGGAAACTATATCGGTTCCAATTCCAAACAGTTTCCAAAAATTTATTCCAAGGTATAAGGGTTGCTGTAGCGATGGAACTATATAAATTTTCATTTCTTTTTCTATATTTTTGTATTTAACTGTTGTCGTCAGTTCACCAATTATTTTCTGTGGCTGACCACTAGCGGTTTTGACGTTTTTATTTGATTGTTTATATGGAATTTTTAGATCTTGAAGTAGTTGCAAACACCCTGATCCTAAGCAACTTATGCACGCACCACTGTCCAAGAGCCCAAGCATACTTTTGCCAAAAATAGATACGGTGGCATAAGGTCTAGGATCATCAGTGTTGCAAATTGTTGTTGCTGAGATCTCGCGATGAGTTTGTTTTTTGTGTCTGAATCGGTTTCTTAGCTTTTGAATCCGTGCAGGAACTTGAGCAAAGATTCTTCCTCGAACGTCATAGTAATTTCTCAAACGTTCATGAAGAGAAACAGGTGGATTTACAGGCAGAGGGTGTTTATCACAATTAGTTTTTTCACGTTTCAAAATTTGAACTTGAGAAGCGACAGATGTTTTTGTTGCATCAGGTATTGTGGTTAAATCAGGTCGTTTCGTTACGTTTGGTAAAAAGGAATCAGCTGGTGTTAATGTATTTGAGAATTTTTCATTTACTGGTGTTCCGGGTTCTCTTTCGGTTGACAAAACTCCCCGGTGGTCGGATTGCCCCGTTTTCGGTTTCCCGAACACTTCGAACACTTAGGTGTCGTTGTGTTTTCCATGCCACATTTGTAGCAGAATAAATTTCGCTGATCATCAGGACACTGAAGGAAAGAGTGTCCTTTGACCTTGCAATTCCAACACGTGTAGTTCAATTGGTTTTGTTTGTTAGGTGAGACATTCAAAGCATTAACGTCTATTGAGTCATCTTCCGAAAAATCATTATACACCTCACAGATTTGTTTTCTTGAGTTGTTCTGTATAATAGATTTAAGTTTGATAGCTTCATTTTGGGAATGCTTTTCAATTGATCTGCAGACGTAAACCATTTCAGCTAAGCTTTGAGTATTGAAGGTTATGAGGAGCTCTCCTGTTCTGCGTTTAACATTCTGTTTTATAAGATCAATGAGTTCCCTTCGGGACTTGGGAGTGTGTAGTCGAGCATTCATTACCAAAATGTCATTGTAAAAACTATCAAAACTTTCATGCTGTCCTTGCCGTCGGTCAAACATCTTTCTCGAAAGTTCCGAATCGGTTTCTATGCTCCTGTATTGCTCGATCAAAGCAAATTGCAAATTTTCCCAGTTTGCGTTTGGATTGGTCTTTAGAAAGGTCCAAAACCAAATTTCAACTGTACCTGTTACGAAAAGATGGAAGTGGAGAAAGATGTCCTCCCAGGACGCATTGTAGCTTGCTTTTAATCTTGTCAAGCGAAAAATAAAATCATCGACTGTCATTCTGACGTTGTCGAATTTGAGACCCCACTTATGGAATTCAAATGCTCGACTTGAGCTAGTGTGAGAAACATTACGACTTATATTGGGAGATGGTGCATTTAAATCAAGTGCATTTACTTGGTTTAAGAAATTTTGGACATTTTGACTCAAATGTTGTGGTTCGACATTGTCAACGGGCCCCATTAACGGGTGAGCCGTGCTGTGTTCCGGTGGGCGGTCCATGTTATGTAAAGGCTCATTTGCACCTGGTGGGGTTGGTGCTCTCAAGGTGTCACGAATAGTGTTGACAACGTCTTCTCTAATTCTTGCCCTTTCTTCTTCATACTCGGCTCTTCGCGCACGCAAATCTTCCGCCCTATTTAACCCTATAGTAGCATTAACAATATTTGTAATATATCGTTGTAAACTTTCGTTTAAGGCAACCGTAGGTGCGACCTGTTCTGATTGATCATTATTTTGATCATGGTTTTGATCATTATTTTGACCATTAATATCTTTTGCCGTAGGACCTACTCGCTCTTGGTGATCATTCAGATTGCCCTCTGTTGTCACATTATTAGAAGAGAAAGTTGCTCCGTCACCTCCTGAGGTTATTGTCGAACGTGTATTTCGTTGGGTAGAAATTAATATTTCCTTAGATTTATCCCGTTTTGGTGCCATTATTGTACAATAAATACAAATATAACTACTTTTGATAGTGTCCGTAGCTTAGTGGTTAGGTGCGTTGGCTGCTAAGCCGAACGTCGTGGGTTCGAATCCTACTCGGGCCCAAAGTTTTTATTTCATCTTTCACGGACACTGCCTCTTGCGAAGAACTGACAAAACTTCCAAGAGTATCATCTGTCATGAAAAAGTGCTTCTCAACATTGCCGTTCGGAATCGGCGTAAAATTGTAGGTCCCCTCAATTCTTCACACGCACCTAGAGAATTGTTGATGAGAGTAAGCCACTTAGGCCTTGGCTCTTCAAGAGCTGTTGCGCCACTCTATTTATTTTTTAACTACTTTTGATATGTAGTAAGATATTACAATGAATTGAATCAAATATTCAATGAATAAAAAAAATCGAACTTTTTCTAAACGTATTCACACAATGAATAAACTTTAATCTCGACAAACCATAAAAAGGATTTATAAAAAAGGTGATTTCTCCAAAGAAAAATGTATATTGAAAAATTATTTTAAAAAAAAAAAAACTTACAATCATAAAAAATGTACGGGGTAAGGTAGTCAGTGATGCCTTATAATAACGACGAAATGTACTAAAACAAAAAAAACCAATCAGTGTGAAATTTTTCTTTGTTCTTATCTTTTTTTTTTCAGTAGTTTAAGACACATAATTTGGAATCTATCACGCCACTGAGAAACTGATAAACAATTATCTTCTATTCAAAGGCCGTTAGAGATCTCATAGACTTAAAGATTTAATAAAAAGGACTGAAATTATCTTGATGTTTGGGGACTCATCTGCTAAGCTTACCAACATTCTATTTATATACATCCGACGAAAGTAAAACACCTTGAACGCAACTGACGAGAAAAGTTTCCTGGAACCGAAATCTCCAGGTCGTCCCTGATTTTTACTTTCATAAGCCAAAACATTAATAATTATTAAATAGATCAATGCATCAATCAGGGAGGTTGTATAACTTAACATATTCCCCGGGCCATTGACCTATTATCATATAGCTGGTAACGATAAGACACAGTCTACAGCAAACGCTGCACGAAAGTATGATCATCACACAGAAGCTTTGTGGACGTCAGCTGAAGTGCTTATAGTAACAAATAAAAAGTTTAGTTTATGGAAAATATAAATAATCAAATGTATAGAAAGCAAACAAAATTAATAACAGACTCCGTGCCCCACTTTGGGCGCCACCTGTGTAACGGATTTAGTTGTTCTTATTAAACACAAAACAATGCCACACTCCACCATAGTGTCTCTAGGTCCACAGGATTCCCTGAGGCAATCTATGGGACGTTCAATAAGTTGTTCAGCCAACAAAGTACGGCTCGGCATGCTTGTTTACACCATAAGCCAGCTCGACGGTGGGGTGGGTACTTGTACTTGCTGCTGAACTACCGTACATTAAAATTCATGCCGATTATGAAAAAAATTAAAAGCCCTTTAAATCAGAGAACGCACCAAAATACACACTGATTTGGATTTCCTTGCAGAACCCCCTTGATGTATTCGGGGATCCAGAGTGTAACCCTCCCTCTGTTCTATTTTCTTTCTATGCGAAAGTAAAATAAAATTCCATGGTTACAGAGCCACTCTTAATGTTTTTCTCCATAACCCCTTATAAACAGATAACTAGATCTTCAAGGATCAATTATCTCGCTTTCTTCCTTACTATTTAGCATCACTTTCACCCTCCCCTTTGTACTCCGAATGTTACTCCATTATAGAACAAAAATCACAAGAATCCAAAATATTAATTATGACCGCATTTATAGATTTCATGAGGAATATCACTTCAGATTTATTAAAATTCGTGAATCAAAAACATCGTTATAGTATAAAGAATAAAATCGAAGATTAAATCCATAATAATAAAAAAAAAAATAAATCACATAAAATTAAAATCTAGTTTTCAAACAGTGATGATGATGGTGACGTATAAAAGCATACTAAGCTTAATGGCGAACTAGTTTGAGGTAGAGTGAGAATAATATACTCTGAGTGGAACTAGGATCGTAGACTTGACATACAATGAGAGCACAACGAATTCAAGGTCTCTCGATAAAATTCATTAAAACCGATTTCGACTCAGTATATTGTTTTCACTCACACTCACGAAAAGGCACTCAAAAATATATGAGATGAATGTAAATTAATTTCTTATCTAATTTTTATCTCATTTAACAAACGTTTTTTTTTTTTTTTTCTTCATTCAATTTGTCATAGATATAATAATTCAATATAGGACTTACCGACTTCCCAAAGATGTGTGCACAGCAGCTTTAAGGTTGTCGTATGTCGTTGACTCGGCGATTTCTGCAGCTAAAATTATTTTCTATAGGGTAGAGCTAATGTCAAGTTGAACGAATTTTTTGTTTTTTTGTATGATCATGAATTATGATTAGACTAAATTAGGTAATGCAGCTTAGTGAGTTAATTACAGAATTCAATAATTCGAATGATGCATTGATGACGTAGGTAGTTGCTTGATTGTTGTAAGAATTTTTTTTTTTTTTGTATTACTTGCAAACTTCGTTTGAGGAAAGCTTTTGATTGATGTTATGTTGTTGTTACCGGGTAAGTTGTATGATCGGTGGGACAAATGCCAAGCGATCGTGAAGCGAAGACTTCTAGCAGAGATGTGGGACGGCTTGATATGGGTTTGTGTGGTTGTTTTGGGCTCTCGCACTTGGTTGCTAAGGTGTCACTTTGACAAAGTAATTGGATTAGCACTGCTGAGGTAGCAGGGGATCAAAGCTTCTTGCAATGCGATGAACTCTGATTGCGTCTAGGAGTTATACTCTGTTGTGATCGTAGTCACGTTCAAGTTGAATTGTATGGGAGGTTAGAGCATACAATTCAAATCGGCACTAAAGTTATCTCCTAAGTCCAGCAAGTCTGTGGATTGAGACGATTCGATGATGAAGATTTATCGTGCTTCAGGGCAAGGTGCTTCGACTCTCGTCGAACACTGTGTGAGAGCACAATACACTTGGTTCGTAGACTCTCGTTTTCAATCAAGCACGTTCTTCAACCTTAATAAATCGAAACAGGGTTTATATTTAATGATTGCCAGAAAGGCGATAGATTTCTTAGTGACAAACTTACTTTTTCTTCAATAAAATTAATGCCTAAGAATTTAATCACACTTTCCCAGGTGGAAAATAAAACACTTGATGGATTTCGATTGCACCTGATTCTATGTCGAGAAAGAAATTTCACGTGTTAAAGATCAAATCGTGCTAAGAATGGTCCTCGATTGGATTTCAATATCAATTTTACCTTTTGATGTGTCACGATTGAGAGTTAGAAATTAAAAGAAAGCTTATAGGAAATGCAGTGTGCTTTTACACCCAAAAAGTCACTTCGAACAGAACAAAATAGTTCAGTGCAAGTTCGAAAATCGATTAAAAGGAAATCCGAAAATGTAATAGCTCATATCATGCGCATGTAATTTCGGTCGTATTCAACCAACTAGGCTTGTAATGTAAACTTGCAGGTTTAGACTGTGGTTTCAGATTGGTCCACACA